>JAOVVF010000051.1:17259808-17291506 GCA_028565595.1 Duopalatinus emarginatus | reverse complement strand
TTTTATGGCTAATAATTAATGAATGGCAAATGACTTGATCTGACTCATCTCCCATGTTGACATGGCTGTGGCTTGCCATTAGGGGCCAGTGTTACACCACAAACAAAGTGGAAACCCATTAGAAGATGCAATGAATGCCATGGGCCTTCCAGAGTCACCTCCTAATGAACAATCTCTTCTCCCTTTCTCCAACTACATATTTAAACAATCTAAATATCCACTTAACTAAAAAGTCAAGTACTCTAATGTTTATGCTCCATCTTGATGTCATCATTAAAGGCTTAAAGACCACTGGGGAACTGAAGTAAAATTGTTATAACAAAGACAACTGTTTATGTCTAGCACTGATTTACTTTTGTGGCACAGCTTAAAGAGAATGTTTTAGGAACATGAATGTTTTAGGAGACACAGTCATCTGTCCTGATGGACAACAGTGGTTGCTACTCAGCGGCAGAAATACAGGACACACAAAGTCAAACATATTAGGTCATTTGGTGTTCGTCCTCTAAATGACTTGCTTCAGAAGCAAACGATGCAATGCAATCTATCTGCAAAAGTGCTACAATCTAGCAGGATTATGTGGAATTAGTTTTTGATAGCTGTACCCCTAAAAAAATACAGCTGGAGGAGCAGAAAGGACTAATATTCCAGTCATTTTTTGTTCTTGATAGTTGGTAATGATAAGTGTATATGTGAACACTTTATAAGGTCAAGAAACACATATACGGTCAAAGGTGACCATGACACCCATATTCAGGCCTTTCCTAATTTGTTGCCACAAATTTGAAAGCACACTAAAAGACCCAAAGTGAGGCCCATGAAGATTTTTTGCCAGGGTTGAAGTGTCCTATCTCAACCCCAATGAACACCTGTGGAAAAATCTTAAACACTGACTGAACCCCAGGAATCCTTGCCTGGCATAAGTGACCTCACTAATGTTCCTGTGGCTGAATGAGCAGAACTTCCCGCAGCCTAGTCTATCTCATGTCTAGTGAAAAGTCTTCCCAAAAGAGTGGATCTTATTATAACAGTGAAGCAGGACTACATCTGGAATAAGATGCTCAAAAAGCACACATAGGTGTGATGATCAGAGAGGATGAATAGTTTCAAATGAGTGTAACACATTTTAAGCATATTAGGGAAAAAAATGAAAAAAAGAATGCATACACACATCTTGAATTTCCTCTGGGATCAATAAGTATCCATCCATCCATCCATCCATCCATCCATCCATCCATTAGGAACACTAGTACACTTGATAATTAATGCAGTTATTTAATCAGCCAGTCCAGTCATGCAGCAGCAGTGCAATGCAAAACAGTAGGCAGAGGTCAAGCACTTCAGTTAATGATCACAAACATCAGAATGAAGAATTAATGTGTTTTCTATGGCTTTGAAACTGAGGATATATTTGGCACAGACTCATGCAAACTGGAGTATTTTTCATTCTTCACCTGCCAAGTTTTGATGAGTCCATGATCCCATGATCTCCTCAGATTCTTATTCCTGGCTGTCAGAAGTGGATGTTTGATGTTTTGAGCATGCTGAGATGCTTTCCTGCTCACCATAGTTGTAAAGACCATGTATGGTGTTATCCTTCCTGGTAGTGTTCACCAACTTTTGCTATTTTCCTCTGACATCTAATATCAACAAGCCATTCCCACCCATTAAGCTGTTGCTCGCTCAATGTTTTTTGTTTTTTTACACCATTTTGTGTAAACTAGAGACTAGTTTTGTGTGATCCCAGACGATCAGCAGTTTCTGAAACACACAAACCAGCCCATCTGGTACACACATCCATGGCATGATCAAAGTCAGTGTTCATGCCTTTTCCCCCTCATTCTGATGTTTGTTTTGAACATAAACCGAAGTCAATGTAACCTGCATCTGCATGATTATTTACACTGCAGTAATGGTCTAGTAAGCTCTTTAGTGAAGGCTCAATGTTTTGTACACAATGTAACCCACCAGGCCAGCAATAGCCTAATAACAAAATGCTTTGAGAGAACAACATATTTTAGCATGATACTATAAAAGAGGAAGCTGCACATATCTCACAGGGGGTTGACTGAGGGACTACGGCATGTAATAATATTACATTACAGTATATGGCGCACATGTAAGGTCAATACTGTACTCTTCAGGCCAACAAAAATCTGATACTGATAAGCATTAAAAAAAAACACATCCCTACTATAAATGCGAAAAAAGATTTTATCTTTGAGTTATTGCATTATTTTCCATATATAGTATTAAGTCTCTGGTATCAACCTTTCTTTTGTCAAACTTTTCAACTCTCTTCCAGTTCAGAGTGTCATATTGATTAATGAATAAATCTGCCCTTTCAGCAGGGTGTGAAATCTCGTCTGGGTGGATTTGATTGCATCAGACCAAATAAATAAAAAAGGGGCAAAAAACGCATTAACCACTTGTCACGGTATTGCCAGAATCCACACAATACTCTTCCCTGGATGCAATGAGGCCTACACACATGGGCATGGTGGACTACATTCCTCATCACACCACTCCATCAGGTACATTTTTTACCATAATACTGATCATGCACAGCTGCACACAGTCACAGCAATTTATATCCACAGCCTTTATATACAGACTGTACTGTGTGTCTGTACAATGACTTTTATATTGTGTTTGATTTTTTTTTTTTTTAAATCTTGCTTTGCTATCATTTCTTGATTTTGTATTTGCCCCATAACTCTGTTTGCTGAGCGCCTGACTTTGTATCTGTCCCTGATCAACTAATTTGACTCATGTTTTAAAGCTGTTTGACTCTGTTTATTTATTAATTAAATAATGTATTATGAATGTTATAGATTATGAGGTTGAGAAACATGTTCACTTGGTTTTGGATTAAAAGGCTGAAATAAATTATTCTAAGTAATGCTTAATATTCTGGTGTCAGGATGCCAATAATTCTGGAGTTGACCGTACATCATAATAAATAATAACTGTCAAGAGACTGTCACTGTCAATATGTAAGGAACAAAACAAGACATGGTCCAACAACGATACAGGAAGAACATTCCACGGTGCATGCAGACATTAAGTTCAGTGTAGAATTAGGGATCTTGCAATGGTGAGGCAGCAATGTGACCCACTACACCACCATGCTACCCAGTAGCAAAGTTCACTCTCTGACTCATTATCTAAGCCTTTTATCCCATTACTTGGTTGTTGGTGGTGCTGGATTCAATCCCAGTGCTCACTGGGCAGAAGGCAGGGAAAATTACAGACAGATACTTTCACACACATTTAAAGGCAATTCATTATTCACAGTTCACCTGCCTGCATGCACTCTGTAGGAGGAAACCGGAGCTTCTTGAGGAAACCTACACAGACACCTTGTGAGAGTGCCCAGACGGACATTTTTAAAAATATTTATATTGTCTTCTTATATAAGTACCTTGCATTCTGAGGCAGGCCACAAGTACTTGGGCAATTTGGAAACTTATTAATTATTATTATCAACAAGTGACCAAAGTTATGTAACAATACAGTTATAAAATAAACTATTTCTAAAGTCACCAAAATCTTTTATTTTTGGATTACCTTTAAATGTAAATGCCTTAAATACATAAAGAGACAAAGACTGACAATTGATATGGCTTGTAACTCTGGACTTTCATGCGCTATCTGAATGCAGGATCACAACTCAGATGCCTGGTCTACAGGAAAAGCAAAGGTCAGCCTTCTGCAGCACAAACATCTAAACCTGTCACTCTCCTCACACCACAAACACCACCATCCTCTGAGATAAGTGTCACTGAAGTGGCCAAAGTTCTGACACAACTCAGCAGCACCCTGCTCCTCAAACTCTTGCTTGTTTACACACCAAGCCGTCTCCATAGACAGCTGTGGTATCACAGAGATATGCAAACGTGACATTTTCCTTGGAATCGTGATGAGGCGTGGGTGTGCCAGATTCTGAAACTACTGCGCAAGCAGATGGCAAACTTGCTCTTACAATTGCGCTAATGAGCATAGTTCAAACGAATCAAAGGGGCTACCTGACAAGACGGTGAATATGGCGGCGAAGGCGTTGAGTTTGAGTCCATCAATGACGTTCCCAAAGTGGCAGACCTCTATAGACATAAGGATTCCACCAGTGGCCAGAAGCAGGATGTACAGACATTCTGCAACAATGCAGAGGCACAAGACTCCTGGTGGAGAGAGAAATTAAAAGTGATTGTCTGTTTCATATGTACGTTCTGGACACAGTGGTGATTTCAGAGATAAATGAAAAACGACATGTGAACTGAAATTTCCCTATTTCTATGTAAAAACTGTATCATATGGTGCATGTGGTATGACTTTTCTTCAGTTCTCCCAGTCCCAACTTTAGTTTTAAAAGACATCAGTCATATACAACCTTGTGAACATTTTAAAATGACCTAAAATTTCAGCTTGAAAGGAAGTAGCAGCGGTTGTCAGTGCATCTGGTAAATAATACATAGCTAATCTAGTTAGCCTGCCTTGCTATTTTACCGAATAGGCTTTTATAAATCCTAAGATGTAAATAAAACATATTTCTCACTGATAAATGCAATATTTCCTTTGGGTTGAGTCTGTTAGCCTTAAAAGCATTTACATTTTGTTATTACTTTTTCTCATCAGACCTGAAACTGCTTTTAAGTACTAATTGCTAAACACCACTATTTTATAATGTCTGTTGTGTATTTCAGTTACTTTTTACTTTATTAATAGCTTTACCAAAGTCTAACATAACAAAGTGCATTAAATTACTAATATTATTGCCCTACAAAATCCCAAATGAAGGACAACCAGAGAGCAGATGCTGTTAGTCTGAACAACCAGAGAGCAAATATGATCTTAATCTGAACAACTAATTCACAAAGTCATGTCAAAAGTAAGATGATAACATTGAATGAACTAAAAGAGAAAACAGTACCTTCACATATATATTATAAAATTAGATGCATAATCACAAAGCTACAGTAATTAAACAATGAGGACTTACCTCTCTCATGTGGAGGGGGAATATTTATGAAACTTCTGCAGTTCTCTCCTGTTAACAGAGACAGTATAGGTTGAATGGACAGTTACTTGTGCCAACATTCTTTATTAATTAATTATGAATAGTAGACAAGTGTAAAATACATTTCACATCACTGAAATATAAGTACTGAAAAAACAAAAACAAAACAGAAACCCGGAAATCAAGTACATTTTTATATTTTATATTTTGTGATTGATAATAGTGGTTTAATCAGTACTTTCTGCAGAAGGTAGATGAAGCTAGTGGTACTAAAACCGTTTCCCCACAATATTATTGCCTATTTTTTATACAGCTTTATGGAATTTATTTCAAACAAGATTCTAGTGACAAATTAAATGTCTTTTTGAGCAGATGTTAGTAACAGTCCTACGCTCAACGCAGCTCTGAAGCTCATATCACAGATGCTGGTTATACGAGTTGAGAGAGCAGATTCACTCGAAGTGAAGTCTGCCTGAGCTGTGATTTTAAGAGTCTTTTTTTTGCAACCAATCACTGATCACCATTGCTTTTAACAACCAATTAATGAACACTGCTGTTCCAAATAATCATTACTGATAAATATTTGATACAAAAACACAACAATCACTAATGTCCATGATTACCAAAAACCAATAAATCACCTTTCTCCCCAAAAACCAATCACTGACCATCATTCTTACCAAAGCTAATCACTGATTCCTATTATTCCCAAAAACCAATCACTGATCACCTTTTCCCTGAAAGCCAATTACTGATCACCCCCGAGCCCCCACCCCCGAGCCCCCACCCCCAAAAAAACACACACAAAAAAAACCAAATCACTAATAAGCATTCTTTCAAAAGCCACCAGATCACCATTCTTGGCCAAGAATACCATTCCTCCCCAAAACCAATCACAATGAAAGTCAGTTATTCCATTCAAAACCTTTGACTTATTTTACTACCATTGCTTATTTTGTTTGCTACAATTGCTTGTTTGTACTGTCTATAAAAATTACAGCATTTTGTGAATATGTAGCTAAATAGTTGGTTTATGCCATGACTAGACATTTTACAAAACACAGTTAAGATTTCTATAATAATTTATTATATAGATTATATTAGGCTATAAATAACTATATATATAGATTATATTATAGTCTATAGTCTGAAAGTCTCAAAACAGATACAAACACATGCATATACAACATTCATAGTGTTTCACTGTTTGTGATATAATGACTGTCCTGCTGAAATGTTACAATCTTATATCATATCATCCTCTACTGAGACATAAACCACAGGTTACTTAACAGCATGTTAATAAAGGGTGGTGTGAAGGACAAACAATGTGAATAAATCTTTAAATATGGCATTATATCAGTCTGATTGAGGTTGAAACATGGATTAGAGATGTGTCTAATGATAGATAGTGGACTCTCAGGGATACTTAACAGTACCTTTCTTTATGTATGTACACTCAATTTATAATATATATATATATATATATATATACATACCTATAAAAGGGTAAAGTTTTGAAAAAAAAGACAATAAATGGAGTCATGCACTTTAGTAAGTTTATTCTCGGGGATTTTTATTATATAATAAAGTAAAGGAACAAACAAACTAACTAAACAAATAAAATAACAAATAAAAGTAAAAAGTGTTATAAATAGAATCAGACACTGATGTTGAGATGTAGGACAAAGACAAAGGATCAGTCCTTACCGCTCTGGTCCATATTCTGCTCACAGGACCACCATATACCGCTGTGGAACTTCCTCAGGACAAACTTGTCCTCTCCGGTCTCCCACACGTACTGCACCTGGCGGCTGTCGTTGGCGTTGGAGCTGTTGTACCGGATGCAGTGTGTGTGCCGGTGTGTGAGAGGTGGCGGCCCGGTGCAGAACGGCTTCAGCACTTTCCGGCTCCCCGCGCACCAGTAGCTCGTGCCGAGAGCGCACGCGGCCAGCAGCAACGCCACCAAGTTCAGCGCGAGCGCGAGAGACGCCCGTCGCCGCCGTTCCATAACGCTCTGTTAATGCACGCGCGCTACGGGAATAAGTGGAGCCTCAGAATATCCTGTATGCCCCCTGTAGAGCGCCCTAAAGGTTATTATGTGATGCGCCTGTCCTCGTCCTGCCATTCACGGTCAGACAGAGAGAGAGAGAGAGAGAGAGAGAGAGAGATGGGGGGGGGGGGGACTTTAGGCTCCCTCCCATTTTACTCTGAGTCCAATGGCGTCCTAAACCTCATCACACAGTGAGATAAGATAAATATGCCCTTTTTGGCTTGTTCTTGTGCTCTTTCTGGTGCACACCTTAGTCATCTTGCAATGAAACAAGGACACACCAACAAAACAGACAAACAAACAAACAAACAAATCCAAAGGTGATTGATTTTTATCCAAATATCCCCAAATATCCACCATATAATTGGTTTGTCTCTTTGTGGCTAATGAGATGTAACACAGCCATAATTATGGTGCAGCCATAGGCTTGTGGTTTCTACTACACAGGGGTCTGAAAAGTAACTCACCTCATTCCGCATCACTTCACAGCCGCAGGCTTGTGGGTCAGGAATCAGCCTTGTGAATAGGAAGGTCCCTGGTTTGATTCACGCACCACCAAGACTTGACTAAAGTGCCCTTGAGCAAGGCACCTAACCCCCAACTGCTCCCTGGGCACTATGGATGTCGTAGTCATGCCACCGTTCTGGGCACATGTGTTCACTTCCCCCTAGAGTGTGTTCACTAGTGAGTGTATGTGTGTGTGTGTTTCACTGCACTTATGGTTCCTTGGATGGGGTTGCCAACCGCTCCAAGCATGTGTTCACTAGTGTGTGTGTTTTACTGAATGGATGGGTTAAACCTTTGGGTTTGTTTGTTTCATTGGTGTGTCCTTGCTTAATTGTGGAGGTCAAATTCCTCTGCGTGCAAGCACAGTGGTCAATGAGTTACTCACTTCACTTAATGATAGTCATGGTGACATTACTGTCTTGTTCTCTCTACACCACAGATGCTGTTTAGGGGATAACAGATGATGAAAAATGCACCAGATGACACAGCGATGTAGTCTGCTGCTGCTTGACAATTCAGGGTCAGTCCCTGAGCTGTGAGTTTTGCTCCGATTTCTTTCTACCTGTCACATGTGGATGGACTGGCTACTCTAATTTACCCCAGGTCTCTGTGTGAGAGAGGAAGATGCCCTTGAATCTTTCTGGGATAGGCTCTGGTAAAGGGAACTTATTTAAATTAATTATTTCAATTGACCCAGTTTTTGCTTTAAATAAACAGTGCATTAAAATCTGATTGAAAAACAATTATCTGAGAAGTGTCTTAACTCAATCAGTAAATGCCATGGTTCACTTTACTGAAACTTTATTTATGGAAATGTGCTACATTAAAGTGTAGTATCCATGTTTAGGGCATTGCCCAGCTTGTGGTTGGGAATTAGCGATGACTGAAATAGTGCGAAATAGGAGAAATAAAAAAATATTGTATGGTTACTGAAGTGTGGTAACCTAGCAACCTGTTGGTAATGGTGATGGTGGAAGTTGCTATGTTGCTGAATGAAAGGCGAGTTCTTTATCCTTATGTTTCTTTTACTTCTTTTCACTTTTTACTCAGGAATGCAAGTCTACTGCAGTTCAGTACAGTTCCACAGAAATGATTAAAATAACATTTTTATGCGCAAATTCCATCTCGGCTACACCTATGCACCATCACCTATCACACTATTCAGGAATGTACAACATTGCCTAAACTCAAGCTTCACTCTAACCTTAACTGAGTTGGTGTAATATTTTAAAGTTTCATATTCTAGAAAAGGTTCAAATCTAATACATTGCAGGTAGAAGACCTATGATGCTTTGAAATATTGTTGAAGGTAGTTTGACATGCAGCCAATGAGTTCCTGTCAGGGTGCCTATAATTTTAGTCTACTGTCTCTTCTGCCTGAGGTTAAAAAAATCTAGTGGATTATTTAAAGAATTACAGAATACAGTAGAAACTAATTAAAACAAGCCAATTAAATGAATCACCAATGAACGAAAGTAATTACATCAGTTGAAGTAGTTATCTAGTCATTTAGTGTGATCATGTAGAGTAGCCTTTTATTTATTTAACACATATAATTAAAACAATTTTTCATTTTAATGAATCAGAAATGGACTGATTCAACTGTGGACTGAAAAATAAAATAAAATAAAAAAATAAAAAACAACACAGAGGTATTTTTCATCAGTTCAATATGTGTAAAAGTACAAATCTTCACTGGGCTCAGCCTACTTTAGAACCAGTCACAGGCCCGAATCAATCAAAACGTCCTCAAACTGTAAATCATCTGTGGTTTCGGTGGTATTGGACAACTCTGCTGGCTAATTTATCTCTTGCTCTCACATGTGGGTCAGCCTTGTCAATATCAATGCCCTGTTGTGTGTACAGAAATTTTCAAAAGCCTTTGTCCTTGTGAAGGTACCTCAAAGTCAGCCTTGTGTCTCCCGGGTTTATGCGTCCACTACCACACACCTACGGTTAAGAAACCTTTAGGGATATTGATACACTAGTAATTGCGTCAAAGCAATTAGCTAGCATGAGCACGTGCGAACAATACGGGTGCATGCACACACATAAAGTGTGCACAGGGACATTGATTAAAGGCATACACAAGGCACTTTCATTTGACACATATACACACAGAGAAGCATCTTCATTACACATGAAAATACACTCTCTCACACCCAGACACTTTCATTAGATGGTCCCAGCATGGCTGTTAATGTCTGTAATGAATGCAAGCCTGCTCACTTTGCAACTTTGAATTTCTATTAGCTAATTCGACTCTAAATTACATTTAAGCATTGATGTCACCAGACAGATCGTAAGAAGTTTTCTTTTTGACAGTTTAAGGATGCTCTGACTCGATAGTTGTTGCCTCTAGGTTTTAACTCTGTGAGCTTTCCTTTCTTTTCTTTCTTTCACCCTGATATCAGTTCTCAGCTAGAAACTCAAGTAGGTGATATGAGACTGGGGACAATTTATTTTATTGCAGATGAGGTCATCATGTGGTCTTACAAAATCAAGACACTAGAGATTAAAACAGGGTCAGCTGTGGCTCTGTGATTAGGGAACCAGTTTGTGACCGGGCAGTCACGGCTACAATCCCTGCAATGGACAAGACAGAGTTTGGGCTGCAAAGCACCTGCGATCACCTTTACTTTGGCTAGCATCTTGCTTTCCAGACACCTTGTTCACAGTGTTGCAAGCTTTATGACGATCCATCCTGCTGACTATTTTCAAGTCTTTTAAAGTTTGAAGCATAAACTTCGTCTCCTCTGATGACCAGTTTTTTGCTCCTGCAATGTTGAAAATTGTAAGCTTCTGTTATGGCGTGTGCACATGCGCAAAATAAAAATGTAATTGGAATGACCCCAGTCAGACTACTGTATTCCGATTGAGGTGTATACATGGATGTGTTCTATTCCAGTTGAGCAGGTGGTCTTCTCATGGTACCATCAGTTCCACAGTACACTTTTCAGTTTGCATTTGTGTTACAGTTTACTTATCTTATCTGGATTTAAATACTTAATTACATAATGTGTGTTATTTATTGGTCTTTATTGTGCATATTGTTGTTTGCATGACCTTCACAACTGGTTTGTATTGTATCACTTTTGACTCTAACATCTAGCCCTGCTTTTTTTCCCATAATAAATTTTCTAGAGGCAAATCCAAGCAATGTCTCTTAATATGTTATGTTGCAGGTTTACTAAGCCAACTGTGCCAGGGAGAATATCTGTACAAATTCGTGAACTTGAGGTTAATGTTCGTCTTGCCCTTTTTTCTCTGGGGTAGGTGAGCTGGGTTTGAGTGGCCTGCTCTGTATCACAGAAAAGAATGCTGGAGTTTAGAGTAGCATTTATCCTATTCTTGGAGGAACACAGAGGACAGTTTTCAACGGTTATGGAAAACGGTTGAATAATTCACAAGAAAATAACTATTGATAACATTTACTGAAACAAAAGACTTTCTGTGCAGGCTGGGTAATGTTCTGGTCCCAAGGTGCCTGGTTTTAAATATTCCATTTGCGTTCAAGTGTTGACGTGATGGACGTATTAACAGGTTCTTACATAGCAGAATTTAATTGACTTTACATTGAGCTGGGTTATTTTTTAAATAAGCTATGTTCTTCATAATTGACCTGTCATGAAAATTACTTAAAGAAGTTACTTAAAATTTGGTTGGCAACATTGAGTAGAATTTTCATTCAGTATCTCAGTGTTTAATGTCATAAAACGTTCACTTGAGTAAAATTATGTTTGGTATCTATATGTTATCTGTATTGCATTCTCTAATGTAGAGCCAAGTCCATAAATATCTGTACAGTGACACAATGTTGCGTCTGTACACCTACACAAAGGATTTGAAATGAAAGACATTAGACAGTTAATTGATGTTCAGTTTCATGCAGGTATTGTCTGTTTTTCTCGATAATAAAATTAAGGTCTGGAGTTGAATTTTGCATTTCATAGTTGTTCATGGGAATTCTCAATATTTGGTCCAAAGAGGTGCTGATGAATGAATGAAGGATGAATGACAGAGGAATACACACTTGACCAGGCAAGACTCAAAGTTTGATAATGACTATGAGTTCCAGACTTCAGGCACTCATTAACTGCAAAAGATTTAGGTCCAAGTGTTAAAAATCATCCTTATATTTAAATTTTCTAGTTTATCCAGTTACCTTGTGCATGGGAGAAATAGAGAGACTCTGCATGAGAGACTCTATGACTATAATTACTAAACTAAAGTTAATGCAACATTATGATAAATCCACTAAATGAAAGGTGAAAGTGTACACTTCAATCACACTTTTGATTGATTGCTTCATTTTAAAAACCACTGTGGTAGTGAAGAGAGGCAATGCGTCACTGTTTACATATGTATGAACCTGACTGTATATGGATAGAATACAGATATACTCCTGAGCTGGATATGCAACCTTTTTATTCAGGCTTCTTGATCTTTCATTCTTTTCCCCAAAGCCGATTTCATGTTATTGCATGCTTACATGAAAGGGAGATAGCTCTGAGGCATGGGACGATGGCAGAAAACAGGGATTGTCAGATCCTACATTTCCATATTTAATATACCAATAATTCCTATACACCTACTAACTGTAGATAAT
Organism: Duopalatinus emarginatus; assembly: GCA_028565595.1. Classification (NCBI taxonomy): domain Eukaryota; kingdom Metazoa; phylum Chordata; class Actinopteri; order Siluriformes; family Pimelodidae; genus Duopalatinus; species Duopalatinus emarginatus. Next base: position 17,279,320 of record JAOVVF010000051.1, on the reverse strand, counting down.
ATTGCAATACATTATTATTATGAAACCATATAAGCATGATATCAAGCTGCATTAGATAAAAGTCTATCCAAAGCAGAAAGGCAAAGAACAATTTCAACATTTTAGATATTTAATGATTTCTGTTGAAACCAATTTGAACAGAAACAAATCCCACCATTATATCAACCATTGCAGCAGCACTCTTCTTCACCCCTCCCCCCCATCCCATGGCCTTGTGGTTAAGGTCTTGTTGTGACTGGAAGGTCCTGGGTTTGATCCCCACAATGGACATGACATGACTAATTTGAGCTTATATATATGCACACACCCACACCTGCTTGAAAGTACACACCTTTGTTACATTCAGCTAGATGCACAGTGAACTTCTCTGACAAGCTCAAAAAATTGTGCACCTCAGATTTGTATCTGTATTTCTATTTTTTTTTTTTTTTAAGAAATTAGCTTTTCCAAATACTGTATCCATATTTGCTTATATCCAGCTCTATTCCTACTATATGCTCAGTGTTTCTGGAATAGGCTCTAGATACACTGACGATGATGAAGCAGTTAATGAATAAAAATGAATGAATATCAATATAATGTTTAATTAAAATTCTTCAATATTTTATATACGACTACTCGAAGGTAATGACAGACAGTATAAACAAAATGTCTGTGTGGTCTGGTAGTGCTGTGAATTTTAGAGACATGATGACTCCATTAGTTGGCTCACGTCTGCTCTAATAGTGCTTGCATATATTACATGCTGTCTGCAGAGCTGAGACAGATTCACAGTGCAGGGTTCTGAGTCATGAGGCCTTTTCCCAGAGTGCAAAAATGACCCCAAAGCTTTAGTGTTTATTGTTTCTCTCTCTAGCCTCTCCTATTTATCTCAAATGGACTGATGAACAGTCAATTACCAAAGATGATAACCATTTCCTGTTAATGGCCTATGTCCCTGCAATGTCTGCATGTTTTTTCAAATACATTCCAGTTTACTTCACACCAGGGCAAAGTTAATAAGTGGGCATTTCCTCAAGGGGGATATTTGGTGCATGAAATATTAGCCATCAAGGAACAGAAATTGCCGATTGAGCTCTACTAGAAAAAATGGCATGTGCTAGCTCGGATTAACCCACTTCCGTAATAGCAGATCTACCCCTTAACATCGACACTAATGGAGAAATTTTGTGCCCTTGTTTTCATCTTCTCTCACAGGGTGGTGGCAAACCCATTATCATGCTATGATAGCACCTTATTATTATGAGTCCATTCATTAGTCTTCAAAGGATAGTTAGTTACTGCTACCTCACAGCCTTAGGGAATTACACAGAAACGGAAACTGCACCAACGCACTTTTGATGGCTCTGTTATTATTGCTTTCCAGAGAAGGAGAAATTATTGCTTAATTTGGTCTGCTTTGGACATGATTCATGATTTAGGACAGTGTGAAATTATTTTTAATGTGTGTGATACTATTTCATCATTCTCGAAGGGGATATTAAGGAATTGCAAAATATCAGCAGCATTTTTCAGGCTAAGTGAGTAGACAGCAGGACACTGGAAAGAATAAAGGAGCTGAATTTTTTTTTTTTTTTTTTTTTTTTTTTTTTTACATTACCGAGAGCCACAGGTGGCTGAACAGACTTCTTCATCACTTCACACATAATTTCCCAGAGGGAATAAAGTAATCTTCGATTTCAGGGTACAAGTGAAAAGCAAAACATGATGAAAAAATCATCTAAAAGGTATAAGAATGCATGTGAGCGTGCAAATTTAAATTGCATGTACAATGCTTTGCTTCATCCTTTTTTGGTTTCGTTAAAATGACAGAGAAACATACTTCTGAGTATCCGTGCCAGAAATTAATATTTTTCTGAATCACATGAATAAAAGACTGATTTCTGTAAATAGTGTCAACTGAACTACACTAAAAATAAAAAATGAACACTCCTGGCAGCTAAGTCCTAATGCAAGATGCAGAAAGTCAGCCTGACATGAATAAGGATCAAGGTTGACTTGCAGAATAGCCGAACAGTTTCACACTGTTCAAGCTAGTGATAAATCTGATTCTGGCAACGATTCAACACAAGTGAAGATATTTTTATTCACCTGTTAATCTTTTCTAGGCTTTCTGTAAAGATGATGGGTAAAGACTAGGGGTGTGATGATTTTGATTTTGATAGATGAATTGATTTAAATTAATTAACGCAATAATCACAAATCAGTTATTAATTATTATAATTAATTATAAATTGATTGTTACAGTTCTATACTTCTATAGATTCTATACTTCTCTCCATCAACATTACTTCCAAAGACACAGCAGACTTACATAAGATTCTAAAAAAACATTTGTCTCAGTCATTCATTCATTATCTAAGCTGCTCATCCCACTAATGTTTCACAATGGGTGCTGATGTCTGTGCCACCTCTCATTGGGCAAAAAGCAGGGAAACACCCTAGACAGACATCACAGGGCACATTAACATCAAGGTGCAATTTAATAAGTCCAAGTTGCCTGACTACATGTCCTTGAACTGTGTTAGGAAACCCACACAGATATGGGAAGACATGCAATCTCTGCATATAAAGGACCCTGCCCACCCTGCCAGGGAATCAAACCCAATCCCTTCCTACTGTGAGACAACAGTGCTACTCATTGCAATACCATACCACTAGGTCAGATTCTGTGCTATTATCAAATATGAAAATGTCAAAACTATATCACAGAAAATGTGAATACACTGAAATCAGTGAATCAGTAACCATAGTACTTTTAAACAGACGATGCAGGGCTGTTCTGCAGTGTTAATTTTACTGAGTTGTTTATGTCTTAGACAATTAAGTTGAAGCAGGTCTGATGTATTTTTGTGGCTGAATGAAAGTAAGGCTTGCTTTAAGTAGAGTCGTAAAGAAACAAGTTTCCTGGAAAGCACCATTGGCTTTAAATTGCTTTCTCTTGGCCTGTGATGAAATAAAAACACAGTGGAATTTCACTTTATGGTACTGGGCATTAAAATGGTAAGGAACTTCTTGGGCAAATAATATATGTATAAATACATAGGTAAACCTGAAATTAGTTTATATTCCTGTACACATTGCTGATGACGTGTTGCAGCCCTAAGCCACCCTCAATATATTTTATTCTACATGATATACATTAACACCTTATAATATACAAGTGTTGAGTTAAGAATATGAATTACACATTACAGATACCTGGTCAATAGAGACAACAGAGCAAAAGCAGGCTTAACTCATGATTGATTTATACAACAACTGCATAAATCTATCAGGCAAAGGATTATAAGCAGGAGCAGAGACAACCCTAGATGAGGCCAAGTAATTGAACACAAATCCATGCTATATTTTTTGCCATTTTAAACTGGAATTAATGATTGATTGCCTGAGTGACCCAGTGGGCTATCATAAAAGCCCCCTAAAATGGATGTGATCAGGGATAAGCGATCAGACATTGATAGGCTTATCATTTCACACAACTGTGTACAAAGACAGCAGAGATTTTGTTTCCACAATCACCAAGTTTGTTGTACTTGCAAAGATACAAATGTATTAGAGAGACTATTAATGAACTAACATAATATAATGCAATATCAATAAAATTACAATGAAATGCAGATACCAGGCAAACCTTAATCACCATAGCAACATACATCCTTATTAGAACCAAATACAAAATACAAATACAAAAAGGGACAAAAAACCCTTGCCTAATACAAAATAAATTAAATTGAACACACCAAATGAAAACAAAGTGTAGACAATAAAAATATAGAGATTATATAAACAGTCCTTGATATTCTACGTTGCTATGAAAAACATTTACCTTTTCTGATTTCTTCTATTTCTTTGTCATGCATAATTGTTTCAAATCGCCACACTAAATGTAATATAAGACAAAGACAACATGTTAACACAAAATACACATCATTTTTTAATGGCCCAGTTTGGAAAAAGTACTTGCCTCTTGGTTGCTCCAAAAAAACTACAGAAGCCGAAGACGCATGTAAAGTACTAAAATTACCAGATTTCATGATTCCTAAAAATAACGCATCAACCTGGATTAATCACATTTAGTTAATGAATATGTGCAAACCATTTGGTGCTTTAAGAGGGAAGATTATCAACCAGAAGGCCTCTGCAGATGTTTATGCACACAAAAACGCTCAGTCTCTCATTCTATTTATTTTTCCTGTATTAGTGTAATTATGACTCGAATTAGCTAGAAGACTAAAAATTGGGAAAAAAAACACGATTGCATTACAAACTTTTTAAAGCCCCTTCTACTGTCAGAGCAATGTCCACAATTCCCCACTGACACTCTTGTGTGAACATTTCAAAGCATCCCTGACCGATCTCAGGCGTTCCTGATAAGTGTTTGTGTGGGTGTTTTGATGATTAACTGCATTTGCATGTTTCAGCAAATGAAAAAGCTGTAACATCCAGAATGATGCTACCAGACCTACTGTACAATATTACACTATGTAGGATGTTTTCAAAGGGCAATTCTACAAGCTTGACTGAAAGAAGTATTTGTTTTATTGTTACTGTTAATGTATTTTTGTAATGTTATTGTATTTTTGTAAATTATTGTACATGCAGCTTTTTTAATAATCCTTGTAAATTCTCGTCTTTTAAAATTTATTACACCTTAATTTTGTTATACCTGGTATAATGACAATAAAGATATTCTGATTCTGGTGAAGTGTAACATAACAAGCAACTGTGAGGTCTGGGATAATAGACCCAGTGTACAGCAGTTAGGAGGCCTGAGCAATAACGTAAAACCTTCCAACAGGTCAAAAAGTGTAAATGGTTAAAAGCAAAGCAAACTGGTAATGACAACTAGGTGCTAAATAATCTGAAAAGACAGAATTAGGCAGTGTAGCAGTGACGACCATGACAAGCACAAATCCTTAATGGGATTACAGTGTTGAGGAATGGCCCTGCCTGAAGGAACTGCATTTATGTATTACTAATATTACAGCTGTGTCCTTCATTCGTCAGCTGCAGCATTTTACTGCGGAGAGTGATTTTTTAGTATGAGTCTGCTCTGTATGCTGCTCTGTTGACTGGGGAGAACAAACTGTGACAAAAACAGGAAGAAGAGCATTAGGACGATTGCTCTTATTGATCTCAGTGAACCCAGGCACTTCTTATAAACATGTGATGGAGCAGAGCATCATGAACCTTCACCTCAAGGGCGACAGTGGGGCCAGTGAAAAATGTTTCATCACACTCATGAATCTATACAGGTCCTGCTAGGTGCACTCCATCACAGGAATGTAATGGAATAAGGAGGCCGGTGACAGTGCGTGGAGGCAACCTGATTGCCTGAGACCTTTAATTTACCGCTCCCCAGCCTCCAACCACACTGCTGGAACCCAGTGTGCCAGACCAGAAACACTCCCAATCAGGTCTCACTAACATATTCAATACCATGTAGCTAAACCTGAAAATAATTACGAGTCGTTCAAAACTTCATAGCGCTAATTACCACTTAGAATAGCAGTTTCAGATCAGTAATCAGTGGGCATGGATGAAACTAAAAATCCACTTAAAAGCTTATAAAATCATACTTCACAAATATAATATACATAACATCAGTTTTTATTATTGGAATGTCACCCTTTAATTCTATGGGCCCACACGGAAATGTTCATGATCAAAAAAAGTTAAACCTAGAACTCAACAACAACTTTTTTCCTTGTTACTTTTTAATCAGCTCTGTGTATTTGATCAACCCAATCATTCCTGACATCTTTGACATTTTTTTCGACAGCAATTCCGAATGTTATTTTCAGATTGTATCTCTATTTTTGGCTTTCTTTTGATTCTGCTTTTCCTGTATGGCTCGGTGTGCTTTATTGTTTGACCTTTGACTGTTGACTATTTTTGACCGTGCTTCTGAATTTTTCTTTAGATATTTTCTCCAATTTTTCTCCCTAATTTCATCATTACTGTGAAGTAAAGTACTATTTTAGAGGAAAGATTGGTTAGTGCCACTTTAATTGACAGGGTAGAGATGAATTCCATTCCTCCAATTCTAAGAACACTACCAATTTTGCCAATTTTTACCAAGCCACAAATGGCTATGGCACTGCTGCAAACTCTGGACAATGGAGTAAACATTTCCAAACATTCAAGACTATTGGGAGACCTCTGATCCTTCTGTAATAAAATTCGGAGGACCAGCATTCAGCCTATGCTTACACCAGGGCATAATTATCCTACAATACAGCAGAAGTATTACAATTGCCATAACAGGACATTTTATGCCTAAGTTAAATCATGTATAGCTTGAAATCCTTCAGTGTGCATGCTTATTAATCAAAACCTGGAAAAAACCCAAGATGTTGTTTACATGGACATGAAAAAGAAGCATTTCATCACTTGTCCAAGTGACTTTATCAGTCTCAGCAATCTTGTAAGATTGTAAGGCCAGTACACTTAAGAGCCTGCACTCTCTCTTTCCCTTTCAGTGATGAGAATGTGCACATTGTAGATAGGGAGGAAAGCCACCTATGTTAAGATGGAACAACCATCACTGAACCAAGGAGTACCTATACCAGTGCTGTGATTGCGGCTGTTCCCCAATCAAGTTCACATGGCCATTTTAATTAATGGTAACAGTAAAAACAAGGCTGTTGCATGTAGAATCAATCACCAGGTTTGTTGTTATGCAACTGTGCTGTTTATAAGGTTAGGAATACTTGAGACTGACTTGGATGTGTGCTTAGATGTGATGAAATGTCTCCCACAACTTTGTGTCCTTATGAACTGATTAAACTTTCTAAGATTTGCTATTTGGAGTCAGTGTGTAGTTTCTGTTAATTGCTCAGCCTTAGGGACAAATTCAGAGTAAAATAAGACTAGAAATCTTATAGTGCATATCATAGATCTGTTATTCAAAAAACTTACCTCTGGTCTGACTTAAATATTCATATTGAGCATAACATCATATTAGCATAACATGATACATCTATCTGACATTGTTTGGTTTATTGGAAGTGGCAATTGTTGCAACTGAGGGCCAAAATATCCATACTGTAACACTGTACAGCAGTTAAATGAGGGTAATAAATATTGCATGTTTCATCAGCATTTAAATTTTGGGCTCTAGGTCCCCCAAAGTGTCGGTTTGTTCTGATAGTCAGGTTCAGGTGAGTTCATTGTTCATTTCATGGAGGTATGTAAGGTAAAGTGTAGGCTGACGATTTTCTTTCTCTAAAGCACTAAAACAGTTCTAAAGTGCAATATTAATAATAAGATAATGATTCAGTTTTTGCTCTTTGCTGTCAAAGTATAAAAAGTAGAGCTGCAAGTAGGGCAAGTTACGTAACACATATTTAATTAACCCTATTGATTTTTAAAAAACTCAGATGAATTCCATTTTATAAATGCCAGCCCTGACCCCAACTTAACCCTAACCACCCATGACTTGTCATATGAGATAAGTACTCTGTGAAATAAGAAAATTATGAGGTTAATATATTGGAGGATTAGCCTTACCAAAAAAAAAAACCAACCCCAAAAACTCATATTAATGTTTCTTTCTGAAGCTTTCAAACACATATCTGGCTTATTTCACTCCATCATCCTAGACAGATGACCCACATTTATCATCATAAAAATTGGGCTGGAATATTGCTGGGAGGCACGGTTTCAGCTGAATCTTTGAGTAAGCATGACAAAGAAGACAAAGAGAGTCCTTCCTTCAAATGCAATTTTTTCGAGTTGTTCAGCTTTAGGGCTCTTTTTTGCATCTCCATAAAGGAGCTGTGTAAAGAACTCGGATGGTCCTATGATTAATCAAACTGATTAATGATTTCTCTAATATCAAATGACCTGGCCAAAAACTGTGTTGATTAGATAAGCGTTATTTGGCCTAATGCAATATGGAGTAAAGTTCTAAACAGTGTAATCACACAACAAATTCTGGTTAATTTAAAATTAGTTTCAGCTTGTGTGCTATGAACCTTGGAAAATTAAAAACCTTGTCTAGGCAGTAAATAAATAACCTTGGTGGTCTATATGTCCACCTTTTCTTCTGCTCTTGTTCTGTATGAACATATCAATACTACAATTCAGTTAAGTGGTGAGAGTCAGCAGTTTGTGGAGCAAAATGTGAATATTGTTCAAAAGAATCAACCTTATTCACAGGTCGAGGCATTTTCTATTTACTAATTTGTCAACTTCCTACTATTTGGGAAGGATATATATAATTGCTGGGCACAATAGAAATACATCTGCACATTCATGTAATTACCAGATAATTCACTGATTTGGCAGCAGCACAGTGCATAAAATTATGCAAATACAGTTTCAGCTCCGTTACTGAATGTGGATAAATGGCCAAACAAGACAATAAAAAAAACATAGTCTGTTTCTAATAAACTGTTGGTGTAGCTTCAGATTCTTGTTCTTGATGAACGGAGTGGAACCTTAGATAGTCTTCTGTTGTTGTAGTCTGTCCACCTCAAGGCTTGACATGTAAGATACTTTTCCACAGTTGTAAAAAGTGATTATTTAGTTTACTGTAGCCTTCAGGACAAACCAATCTGGCCATTCTCCTCTGAGTTCACTTATTATTAATTATTATTAATGCAGAACTGCCATTTAATGTTAATGTTGTCTGTTTTAATTAACAATTAGCATTTTCTAAAATAATCAAACCAGTAACCTCTGGCAGCAACATTAACTATATTGCTCCCAACTTGTATTTGTATGACTTTCTGCACTGTAAGGCTTCCATATGACTGGCAGCTTGCATAATTGCATGAATAAGCAGAGGCACATGTGTTCCTATTAAAGTGGTCAGTGAATGTGGAAATGAAACAGGAATGCCCAGGGCATTTTCCTTGCTGGATATCCTTTCTGCATTCAGGATTCCTTCCTTTCTTCATTTAGGATGTATATGCATCCAAGATTTTACTTGGTTACTAATTTGAGCTTTAGTTTGCTTCAAATATATGCCCATTGTTTCTGTGGTGTATAGGTAAATGGCCTACATAAGGATTTTAATGCACATGTCTATACTGAAAAAAACCTTGAAATTGTTGTCTTGGGAAGAGACAAACATGACGCAATGCCTTACCTGTATCTGTAGCATCCAACTATCCAACACTAGAGAAATGCAGTGAAAAGTAAATCCAGTTATTAAAGGGTTTGTGTTGTCTGTGTAGCCATTAAATCCACACATTCGAAATGCATAGCTACAAATTTCTACCTTTGAAAAAGAAATGTCCTTTCTCTAAAAAAAATTTTGTCAATGCATTCTCTAAAACGTTTGCAGAATGATGACTGCCATTACACTATGATATATAAGTATAAAACATGATGACATGCGCCGTAGTAGGAAAAATAATCAATGATAGGATAATGTGATGTCATTGCCAACAAAGGGTCATTGCCAACTCTGAGATTGTTCTTCAATAACAACACGTCCCCATGGGTTTTATTCCTCTTATACCACAGCATTTTGCCAAACTAACCTCTTTTTATTTATTAAAAAATAAAAAACACAATCCGTTAACCTGTTTATAATTACATTTATTGCTGAACTTACAAAACTGATAGTGCTTCTCTCTTGAAGATAACAGGACAAAAATGAAGCTTATCATGACCAATCAGAAAAAAGATAATTAACAGCACTGTGGTATGAATGATGATAAGTGAGCTTCGGTAGATAGTTTTTTTGTTTGCAGCCTGAAATACTATATGAAGATGAAAATTCTTGACATGCTTCACAACATTACTATGCTGTGATTTTCCAGTCATAAAGATTACCACTGCTTAAGATAAGGAAGACCGTAACCTGTTAGAGGACAGTAACTCCTACTCCAGACCCTTCTGATCTAACAGCTGAAATATCTCTTACATGGAACAGCTTACCGTATACACTGTTATGAAGGACTGCTTGATTTGTTTTTACATTATTCCACATCTCCACAGCTGGCTTCTTTGGTTCCCACTGGTAGCTGCTCATTTCTGGGCTTTGACTGGAACATAATTCCTGCTACTCTGAGTAACCCACTGAACACTATAGAGACTACAGTGTGCCAACAAGTGTCACCTGGAGTCGCCTTCTAATATTTCGTTTTATGACGGAGAATCAATTTTTTATAATTTTCTCTTGCAATCTGCTGGGATCATTGAGGTTCTAAAGTTGACACCAATTTATACCTGGGTGCTTCACTCTTTCTTTCTATATGTCTTATTAGTAATGAGATCAAACAAGTGCAATTACACCTACGTGCACATAAGAATGTCCACAGGATATGCATACTTCTGTAATTTGTGTTTAAATTTGCATACTTTTACACTTTCAGACAAGCAGGACTTGTGAGAGAAATCTTTTTCTATTTTTGCAAAAATAAAACATGTAAATCAGTTGAGATTCAGTTTGAGAACATTACTGTACATTAAATCTCAGTAGCTCTCTATACCATTTGTCATTCTCAGTCTTTACGAACTACTAAAAAGTTTTGTTTTTTTGTGTGTGTGTGGGTGAGGATTTATGGTGGGGTGGTTTGTAGTAAAAGTTTGTAGTATATGTTAAGAATTATGTTTTCTAAAACATTTGTCTTAAAATATTAATATATTTAGAATCTAAACCTGAATCATTCAGGCAGTTACATAAATAAATCAGGCAGTTTTACGAAACAAAAATGAAAGATTTTAGATGTGCAGATAAATAATTTTTGTAGCAATAGTGTTCACCTTTTAGTTACAAGCATGCATCTTTTACAGTATGTCATTATGTAGAAAATCCCATTAACTCTCACTCATCTAAGCCACTTATCCACCATGACTCAGTAGTAGGATTCTGGAGTCTATCCAAGAACTCACTGGGCAGAAGGCACACCAGACATGTAGTCAGTCCATCACAGGACAGACACACAGGCACATTCAAATCTAGGGGCAATTTAATATCTTCAGTTCACCTGACTGCATGTCTGTGAACTTTGAGACCAGAGCTCCTTGAGGAAGCCCAAATCAACATGGGGAGAACATGCAAACTCCACACAGAAAGGACCCTGACCGCTTGGCTCAGGGCATTGTGCTGTATTATATGGCCATCTTCTTGTTGTCATTAGTTATTAAAACACTTCTGTTCTTCTGCAATATTAATGATTATTACAAAGCCTGCTTTTTCTATGAACAGCATTGACGTCTGAATCTTTCCATGGACTGTAAGGCACATTTCTACTCTTTCATACTGCAGATTTCAACGAATCAATTCCACTTTACTGTAAAGAGCAGAACAATTGCTCTCTTTGTATGTACTATGCTTTAAAGGCCATGTTGAAATTACAGTGCTTGGACAGTCTTCCAAGCTACAGAGTCTGCTCAACAACCTTGTTGAAGCTGTTATTCAAGTATCTGTTCACTGAGTCTTTGAGATCGTCACTGAAATTGCAAGAGTCTAGACATTCTGTATCACATTCAGGTCTGCTTTTGTCCATCCCTGTCTGTATAGTCATCATCATATGTATCTTTTTCCAGTAGTTATTTTCTTCTTGCAAAACACTTTAAAAACTATTTGCACCTCTGCAATTAATTTGGTGAAACGTCTAGTGGAGAGAAATAGCACTAATAATCTGATGTTTAAAAGATCTTAAATGCTCCCTCATGCAGAACCTTTTAAACTACTTAAAAATATTCTGTTAGTGTGCTTGCCTGTTCACTGTAATTCAGACCACACATTTTTATATTAAATACAGTTTGCTCATGCCTCCTATTCCTCATAAAATCTTTATTATGATGGTCTTGGTTTTTTGCAACAGTTAACTGTATAATTTTTAATATTTAATAACAGATTTAACCTTGTGTTGAAATTCCCACAATTATGAAAGAAGGATTTTAGACACACAATCTCAAATTTGCCCAAAGACAACAGCAGAGCTTCTAGAGTTTCTGGACTACAACAAGAACAAAAACTACTACTAGTATTTGTATCAGTTGTATAGTTCAAAATGCTCAGCTTACAGGAATATGGAGAAAGTCCTAAAAAAATTGAATCAGTTTATCTGGACACAAGGTTTAATGAGAGAAATGTTTCACCAATCATACAAGTGACTTATTTAGTCTCAGCCAGTTGTAATTTTTTCCAACCTTATATGCAGCTCATTTGCATAACGACTGAAACCAGCACTGTTGTATAACAAGGAAACCTGTGATCAGTTTCATATGCAACTTAATATGACCACTCATTACAATGGTCATGTGTGCTATTCATATAGTATTTGGGAATAACTGCAATTATGACATTGTTAGATGGTGAAAGGTGAACTCTTTCTTCCTTTCCTTCTTCACATAGATGGCCTCTTTGACTCCCCATTCAAACCAGCATTCCTTCCTATTCAGGATGAGCACATTATCATCCTTGAAGGGTGAGCTCTTCTGTGTTGTGCCATTTGTTTCACCAGTGACTGCTTGGTTTCCTCAATGTACAGTTCCCAGTAATGCACTATATTCTTTTATTTGTGCTAGGGGGGGGTCACAATTCTTGTGGTGGACCACTTTCTGATGTATTGTGTTTTGGGGTTTGGAAAATATGCATCTCAGATGTTCCTATACTCTGGCCATATATGGATTCACCACTGGTTTTCACTTAGGCAGAGGTTCTCCATTTTTATTTCTTCAATATGCTGGGCATTTTTTTCACCTGGGTAAAACCAATTTACCCAGTGCCTGCATAATGTGAGATTTCTCTCCTTCCTAGTCCACCGTGTCAGTGGGGACGCTGTTAACTCGGTGAGTCACTTGGATGAGTAATGAAAGACTTTTCCCACAAAATTTTGTGTCCTGATGAACTGATTCAACTGTCTTGGACATTGTTACCTGCATTTTTGATCATGCATCAAAACAAGAAGGTCATTGAAAGTGTTTGCGTGAAAAAATGATACGTTTCCATATTATAAGTCTCCTCTGTGTAATTTTTACTTATTGGGATTTTGAAGTGCACTAGTAATTCTAAAATTAAATGTAGATGATAAAATCGTGACATATGAAGTGTTTCTAAAACACATCATATGCCCGATTTTCACTTTATTTAATTTTCACGGTATTTATCAATGTAATTGCATGCTTATGCGTCACTAAACACAGTATATACTCGTTTGTGGAATGAAACTGGGATGAATAAGAAAATGATGAAGAACATTTCTGAGTGAGCTGAGTTTTGGTGCCACCCCTTGAATTGACCTCTGATCCCACCCTGTGTGACCTGGCACTCTGGTGATAGCTGGCAGTGAAGAATGTCATGGAGAGCAAAACTCTGGAACAATTGCATGTGACAGCTCATTCATCATTGCCGAGATATCCGTTCCAGTGAATAGCTCACATTTCCCTTCCTGCAACATGCCATGGATTGTTAATTAAAAAGCAAAAAAAAAAAATCATACACAACCTGAACAATGATCATTTGTCAATTTTCCACAATCACATCTGTAGCATTTTAAAATCAATTTAGGCACTGTTGTTTACAGAAAAGATAGAAACCAGTTCATGTTCATAGTTGAGTGGTGAACCGTTATAAACTTAATAAAGCCAAATGGTACAGATTAATATTAGATGCTTGGATCAAATCTTTGGCACCAATCAGAGTGTCCTTGTGTCTGTAATAGTGGTGCATCACTCATCTGCCACAGTCCTCTGATGAAATACATCTGCACTTCTGTCCTGCTGCCAGTTCCTGTGATTAAACGTTATGTACCATGTGTATAAATAACGTCATTAAAACTTGTCATTTACTGCTCCCATCACTTAAGTCGCTTATTTTCGTTCTTGTATATTACACCTTGTTTTATTGGACTAGATTATTTAAATGTGACAAAACCATGCAGTGATGTGACTACAAATGAAGCACAGTCATAAAAACAGGAATAATAACAGGAAGCTGCGTAGTATTCTAATGTTTCCCCACATCAAATAGGAGAGAAGATTAGTGTCTGTTAGTTTCCTTACCCCAGAGACAGGACACAGATTTACCAAAACTTGTCAGGAATGGGGCAGGTTGTCCAGAGCCTGACCATTTATGACAGCTGTTGAATGCTAAATATTAATTACCTTTTTTCAGACATAACACCATAACCATCTTTCTAGATTACTTACTAGCACATTTATTATGCATTTGTGGTGCCTTGTATGTGTCAATATTGTAATATCATCTTTTCCCACTCAGGTGAAAAAAACATGGATGTCTTCTTTAATCACTGTTCCAGTGTAGTGAACATCACACTTTCATGCAACATTTTGGCCTGAAATTGCAGCACAAGCAACAACAGCACAAAACCTGACTACCTTCTCAAAGTATTGATTATCATGGTCAGTGTTATAAGTACAGCGGCTGTATATTAACTGATCTGAGGCCAGTACTATAATAGGCTAATTTGAAAAGAGGAAGGACTTTACACTGTTCACAGTGTACATGGCCATGTTGATTTGATGTTATGTAAACAGCGAATGGGCCTGGACCAGACGGGTCTGTGGGATTGGACCAGGCAGATTAGCCTTCGCTTCCCATGTTTATCAATGAGCCTTGGGTGCCCATGTCCCTGTCACTGGATGTCCTTCCTTGAGCCAAATTTAGTAGGTACTAACCACTGCATATTGAGGAAAACCCCACAAGACCTGCTGTTTTGGAGATTCTCTGACCCAGTCGTCTAGACATCACAATTTGGCCCTTGTCAAAGTTGCTCAGATCCTCATGCTTGGCCATTTTCCCTGCTGCTGTCAGCTTTGAGCAGTGCCTGCTTACATACTGCCAAATATACCCCACCCCCTGACAGGTGCCATTGTAATAAGATCTTATTCACATCACTTGCCAGTGGTTTTGTGGTTTTATTGTTAGGGCAGGTCAGTGTATATTGTGAATTGATTAAAACAGAGCATGTATGGCTGGCCTATATTTTGGGACAGACATAGGTCTTATAATCCACTGAGATTGCTAATGCAGTGCACTGACACAAAAGCAGACAGGTAATTCCACATCATAGTGTCTGTCTGAATAAATACAAAGTCATTTCACTGCAAATAGAACAGCACAGTGTATGTGTGTGTGTGTGTGTGTGTGTGTGTGGGATTGGCTCTCCTTGCTCATTAGTGGTGTTTTGGCCTGTTTGCCTGGTGTCTAATGTGCTTCACTCATGGCACACTGCCTCTTTTATGTGTTATATTCCTGTGAGGTTTCCAGCATCCAGCCCATTAAAACACAGACTCGGTGTACCAGCAATTAACTCCCATCAGACTGTAAACAAACAGGGCCTCATGGTGCAGGGATTTACATGCCTATCTTCATGCTGTGTGCACCCTACACACACAATTTTAGCCGAGATTATCCTGTCGCTGACAATTTTGGGCGGATTTGTGACAGCAGATCTGTGACTAATCATAGTGTGTGCCTGTCACGACTACTTGAGAAGCAGTTTAGCCAATCTCCAAGTAGGTGCAGGTATTCTGACATTTTCCAGAATGTTTTAAATTAGAAAAAAAAATGTGAGTGCACATCGAGGAGCAGTGAGAATGTCAGGGAGACACAGTCAGGGGATGATTCAGAAAGCAGAACAACAACAATATTGGTAAAATGTTACAGCATGTTCTTCATGGACCTTGGAAACAGACTGGAGACTGGAGACAGAGAGGCTGATGTGTCTCTGAGAAATACTGGCACAAATATTTACCTGTTTAGAAATCCGTTATCCTCCTACAGCAAGTCTCTCAAACCCTCTTTTATTTTTGAGAGATTATCAGATCAAGCTATTTTTTTTTGTTGAAGATCCCTCCTGATCCCCCGCATAGTATAATGCATTCTGAAGATTCTGAACATTGCAAGGATTGCAGACATTGCAGGAAAACTAGGACTGAACAGTTTTACTCCCCATCTGTCAAGTGTCCATGACTGAACAGTTGACAAAGTTCACCAAAAATCAGACTTCATGTTAGAACTATAACAAATTTTCTAGCTGTATAACTGCGCTTTTTATATAGCACAGTATTATAATCACACGATTCATGGCACCCAAATGAGGATGGATCCCCTTCTGAGTCCTGGTTCTCTCAAGGTTTCTTCCTCTTGTCATTTCATGGCGTTTTCTTTGCCACTGTCACTTCCAGCTTGCTTATCAGACAGGACACCAGTTTAACACACACATGCACGCACACATGCGAGGCCTAGTGCTTAGGGAACTGGTCTCATGACCGGAAGGTCCCAGGTTTGATCCCTGCACAGGGCAAGGCATGACTGAGGTGCTGCTGTCAAAAAATAAAATGGTTATATGACATATTTCCCTTTCTGATGTATAACAATTACATGCTATATATGATTATGTCGCTTTTAATTTTGGGCCCTTAAAATGGGGTCCCTGGCCAAATTATGCAGGCGAAATAAAACAAACATCAAAGACAACATATAAAATAAAAAATTTAGGGGGCTTGAGACTTTCCCATGCTTCTATTTATAAATAATGAAAATCAGCTTCTGCTAAGAATGACTTGGCTGTTGGTTTTTGGTCTTTTGATGGTGCATTTCTTGAGATTTATAATTAAGTTTTCATTCATAATTGACTTTTTATACCAAGAAAGTTTAAATATTCTGGTTTCCTGGTTGTTAACATTTTAAAGATGACTTTACATCCTGTTTATAGTTTAAACCAAATAAAGCAGCACGATTCAAAGCACCAAAGCCTTTACTGTGTATTTATTGTGCAATTTCCTTGTGTGCATTGTATTTTTAACACTCGCTTTCTGGGCAGCACCTGGCAGTTTCTGTCAAAGACACCTACTAACTGTGTGCCAAAGGATGAAATGAATAATTCATCTAAACATCTGGGCTCATTTCCACACACAAAGCTGTCGACCCTAAGAGTACTTAATCATGCTGTGCTCATCCTTTTCACCATTGTCTTCATCCTCTGTTCATCTGCAAATATAACAAACTGATCTCTGTTTATCTTATGAACCGTGGCAATGAATTAGCGTGCACCACACAGTCCGCCTGCTTAAAGCATCGGGAGATCAGCTATCAGAATAAAAAGAAGGGAATGTGAACGAGGACATGAGATAAGGGTGAGGATGCTACATTACAGTGCTCATAGACCATAGAGTCATAGGGGTCTATTTTCTAGCTTCAGTTTTCATTAGTGCAGCATTTAATTTAGTTATTGATCGGTAACTGGTGTTGTTATCACTGCGTTGGGTATATGAAAGTGTGTGGGTGAGAGCGGGTCACACAGAGATTGCTAATGGTGTGTTTTGTGTATGCAGTCCAAAGGAGAGCGAGGTCAAAACCCAGCCACCACATTTCCACTTAGTGCTCTGACCACACTCCCAGCAACTGAGAGCGCACATCATATTTATTTCCTAATGGCCGAAGATCGGCCTGCTAGAAGAACATTTTCGTTACAGCTTATAGCTTGCTAATGGCTGGGGGCACAGATGCCCATTAACTCTGTATAGTTGGGAGGTTTTGTTATTTTGGAAGACTGAGGTTAGTCAAGCATGGTCTGTTGATAGAAAACCGTCGAACAATGGTGTAGGGCCAGGGCTAAAAACTGAGGGTGAATTCAGGTAATTTGGGACATCAATATATTGAAATCCTTTAACTCAGCAGTATTTATGGCAAATTTCGCTGGTACCTGTGACTAGTGACAATAAAGGGCTTCTACTACTTCTTTATTTTCTAGCCTGATAAGTAAAAGTCAAAAATCTTTCCAGTGGAACTGCTTAATAGAAACAACATTATTTAATTTATGTGACCTTATATCAGTGTGACACCTTAAAAAGTAATATACTAATTGCACCTATTTACATTCATAGCAGGTCTACTATTGAGGAGATGTCCTGTCCCAAAATGACCAAACACATCATTAAAAGTAGCTTTTGTTCAATCAGGACAAAAGGCTAAGAAATGCATCCTTAAAAATTTGATATGCATATTACATCAAAATGTACCATGTGTTACTGTTTTATTTAAACAATCTCTCCCAGTGTATCTGAAGTCACTCTACTTGCCAGAGGCCATATAGCACATCTGATGGTGTGGAATGATGAGTGAAATTCTGGGAAAAATCTTATTACATTTCCTGATTTATCTACCAGATGTCCTCTGATGTTTACTGATGCCCTGAGCAGTTACTTATTCATCCTTTAGAGGACCTTCCTTGACATTATTTGGCATTTGTTCCCAACAGTAAATTCGGGTTCATGTAGATATGTCAATGTCCATGGCAATGAAACCTACAAAGGATTTCTGAATGCTGAGTGCTCTAGAAGAAATGACAAATTATGACAAACAAACTGTATTCAGTACAATAGACACTTATGGACAGACAAGGCTGCTTAGGGATGCTGATATGAAAGCTAAGCAATGTCACCAAGAGGTTATAGCAGTGCAGCTGTTTATTGTTAAAGTTGCAACAAATTATTACTAACCTGCATTATTTATTGTAGTCATAGTCCAGTCACTAAACCCAGTGTTACACTCAACCTTAAATAAGATTGAAATTCTTGCTATAGACAACACTCTGAGAATCAGAATTGACCTGATATGCACAATGAATTTGTATCTTTTAAACAATTAAGGCTAATGACTGTTTTTGAAAGAATAATCAGTTAATCATCTCTGGAAATGACAAGCTATGTATTCAATTGTGTTTTCTGAGCTTTTGAAAATATGAGTATCCACTAAGCCAGTGTAGTGCTTGTGAGCTCAGCATTGGCACTGCTGTCAACTTGCATGACATTTGTTCCACAAGGACAGTCTATTGTTTTGTTTGTAGGGACTCAAGCTGGGGTACATGATGGATAATGGGAGGGCCCTAAGCACCAAAGACAGCTGAAACAGAAAATCAATACTGTGCCATTTCTGAAGTCCTGTAGGGCAGGCATGCCAAGGGAATAAGCCATGCTGGTTAGCAACCATAAATCATCAATACAAAATTGAAAAGAACATAAAAGCATGTTTAAAACATGAAGATAATTAGATGAAAAGTTACCAGTAATGAATGGTGACCTTAGCTGATTTTGTCATTTGAAATTCAACAAAATCATGCTTGTTCCAAATGCTTTGTGGGATCAGTTTGGATACATTAAAATTTTTGTCCAGCTATCTTTCTGTTGGTTAATTTAGCAAATTGGATAATTTGGCTTGCTAGATAACAAAGCTATTGATGCTAGTTTGTAACATTATTTTTAATGCAGTAAACACATACACTCAAGACTTTTAGGCACATCTAGACAATTCATCCACTAACTCAGCATTTCATTGAGAAAATACAACTTCGTATTTAGTTACCAACTGTAACCAGGAGTGTATCTATATTTCTAGGGTCTTAAGTTCCCAGGGCACCTAACCTGGGTCCAAACCCTAATCCTAACCTTGCGTCCCTGGGAGAGCACTTAGGATATGGACTTAGGACACTTTGTCATTTTGCCATTATGTGCCATAAAAATCCACAGCTATAAAACATCCTGTCAATTTACAACTTGTCAGTTGATAGCCCATCA
>JAOVVF010000051.1:17234270-17245114 GCA_028565595.1 Duopalatinus emarginatus | reverse complement strand
GTTGCCTTGTACTTGTACTGAGCAATGACAATAACGTTAAATCTATCTATCTATCTATCTATCTGTCTGTCTGTCTGTCTGTCTGTCTATCTAAAGTAGACATGAGGTGCAAAAGCCTAATAAACACTGAATAAAAACGGCAATATGCCTTGCTACAACGCAGTAGAATTCAATATTGAGATAAAACATATAACACTGCAAGACTTTCCTAAAAATTCCAATGATAATCGTTTTTTATTCAGAAGGAATTGTATTATGCAGTGTAATCTCACTATTTTCCCCTTTCAGTTTTTTTCCATTAAAATAATATAGAAGAAATCTATGTGTACACATCAGCTGGTTTATCTTCCTACAGCCTCAGACACACTACTGCTGATTAACTTTTATTTTGCAACATCCTGTATCTCTGGAAACTCTATACATAAACATGTACAGGTACAAAATACAAACGTACCTAAAATCTCAGTACCTGACTAACTAGGCTGTAGTACAGCTATAGGTAGTCCAGTTAAAAATAAACAAATTTTGATGTCACAGTATGAGAACTGAGGACAAACAATAAACTGTTGAAGTATGTTATTTGAGGATGTTATGATCAGTTCAGGAAATTTCACTGATATCACCTTGTAATCCGGATTTGTTACACATAGTGTTTTCCCCTCCAAGTTACTTTTACCTAAAAAAAGGTACAAATAAAAAAAGAACAGCTGCAGTAAAAAATCAACTAAAATGCAACTCAGAGCTAGCAAGCAATCCAGGGTGAAAATTACCAGGCTATGAGAATAAGTGTTGAGAAATGGCGTTTAGGGTGTTGTCCTGCATACATTAATCACTACTTGAGCTAGTCGCTGTGTGGTGCTATATCAACATGCTAGGAGGCCTGTGCATTGGATGACGAGGTGACACATTGGACAGGTCACACACTTGGTGGCTTGCGGTCTTGTATGTTTTGGTAACGTAATTCAGTAGGTCATTTATGTACACGCTAGGCTGCTGTGTGCGCGTGGTGGTCAGGAGTTCACTGTGGCTCACATCTGCATTCCATCAAACTGGAAACATGAATAGTTTGCCTCAGTGGCCTTTAAATTTCCCTGGTGTGTCTTACGTCACATTTGTTCCCTGATTGTTAAAAGCTTCCTCTGCCATGCCAATTCCAATGAAGCCAAAGTCTTGTTTGGTGACTCAAACATCACATGTTAATTACAAGCTTGTTTGGGTGAGCAAGAAAACCACCAAACTGAGCTAGACTCTGGATGTGCAAGACCCGGTTATTATTCATTGGCTAGCAGATCGTTTACATTCTATGAGCAGGTAATGCAGGGCTCATTAGTGCCTCCGGCAGTGAGTTTTATCCAGGTTCTCCTTCCTGGTTGCCAAGTGCAAGAGAACGTGACACATGTGTCCAAATGTGGTCATGGTGGGAGTGCCTCAGTGAACTCTGCTAATCTTGTGTGTTTGGATTCATCCCAATAGCAGAGACTTAATTTATGTTGTTTGCACACAGGCAAACATTGCCTGCATTTTTGAGGAGATGCAGGTTCTGTGTTGATTTTGTACAACTTGCACTCTTTCGAGTGTTTCATCGATCATCCACAAAGTCTGTGAGGAAACACAGGATGAAGGAGGTGGAAGTTCTTCAGCAGATCTTGTAACAGAATATATATATACTGAGCTTAATAATAAAAAAGCAAAGACAAGATATACAAAAGATTATAAATTTCTGAAAAGACAAAAATGAAATGCACAGACAAAAATATCTCCCTACGATAATTTAAGCGCATTTGTCTTACAACAGTCAGTTATGAAGGACTACTGAGACCAGTTCCCACGACTGTATTAAATAGTGGCCCAAGTCCTGAAATATTAGATGCGCGTTACGTCATTGTGTTTTAGCTTCCTTCATTGGGCTGTGCCGTTTTAAGAATGCTGTATACATGTTAGCGAGGCCAGTCAGAGCTGTGGATCAGAATGTCTTCTGCTTTCTCTCAGGAAGATCTGCAGCTGCTTCCAGGAATGAATCATATAGCATTCAGCCTTATAAGCCATTACTTTATAAAAGTCTTTGCAAATTCTCACAGGGCATATATTTATTTTCATCGCTAGGCATCAGATGTTTATCTCCCACAAAACACAGGACATTTAAGATTAATTTGGCACTGCTACAATACAGAACTCAAATGTTATTTGATGTTAAACATAACATATTTCCATACTCTGTGGAATTTGCATTTCATATCTTTTTTGTCAAATTTAGGATAAAAAAACGAGTATACATTGCAGGCCGCATATTAAATGCTTAAATCTAAAAGAAAATCATTATCCAAAACCATTATGTGCTACAGGCCATGGACTTAGTCCTCATAGCTGTTACCCCGTCTTCCCTCTTGACCTCCATAGCAAGCCCTGGGATATAAACAACCATTGGTCATTTAGTCTTCTGTTGATAAATAATCCAATTACATGGTCAAAAGCTTTCCTCAGAGCCATCTCTACATTTTAGTGATGGTTTACTGTCCACCACTGAATAAATATATCATCCAGTGATAAAGCTTCCACTCAGGCAACTTTATTAATAATCAACCCCAAGACCGAATTGCTGTGCTTTACCATTAACCATAGCATTACCATAGAGGGATAAAAAGTACATGGATGTGAACAAGCACAGCCGTTTAAATGCATTGTTTAGACGTCTGGTTTTAGTACGTGTGTGAGACAGCCCAAATATAGACTCTATCGACTTGTCTAACAAAATCTACATTTCCTCAGCCATGTGCACTTTGTTCATCATGCCCACTAACACCAATACACAGATGACCATTTTCTGTTTTCTACAGTTTCCAGTTCTGTCAAATTAGATGATTTAAGGTAGTACTGACCTGATAGTTATCAGGTATGTGAAGCAAAAATCTTAACTCTTCAGACCTGGGTGGTAACCTTCTAAGTGTATACTTTATTGAAAGAAAATGAAAACGTGAAAAAAAAAGAAAACTAATAAGCTAATATTCTGGCTTTGATACTGCAGCAAAACTCATAAACAACTTTCTCTGAATTGTCTGGCCATGTACATAGTGGGACAGCAACAAATGAATATGTGACTAAGTGAATAATAAATTGGCAATACATCCAGAGAGAAATCAATCTCGGCTCTGTTTACGCACTAACGGTGAGGGCAGCTGTCATTGCGATGTGAAAGGCATCGAGAGCTGATTGCACTCTCAGAGCATATTTTTGCCCAGAGGGACAGAAAGACTTCCTGCTAATGAGATTGTGCGGAGGTGAAAGCAGTGTCATCGCTGGGTAATTCCACCTGAATGACTCGGTTTGTCACCCTCTAAAACAGGCTGCCAAACAGAATGCCACAGTCATGCCGTCAAGTCTTTTATTACAGCTATGGCCAAGGAGCAAAATAAGAGGACAATCTCCAACCTTCTCACCACTTCTAGGAAACGCCCGTGGTGGCGTCTTCTGTAAAGCAATAAGGTGAAGAGCGGAAGATTCACCTATGCCCATGGCTTCTTGTGTGTGCTGTTAACCAAGGTTGGACAGGATGTTCAGAGGCCTGTTTGTTTTTCCTGGTCTTCCCTGATGTGCATGGCCACTTTCTCTGTGTCATGGGGGAAGCTTGCTGAGTGGCTCTACAGCACTCTCCAGAATGTAAACAGACCCTGGAGTCATGAAAGTGTCCTGAGCATCCGTGTGCTGCTTCGCCTGTTTATAAGAAGGAATGAGCACGCTCGGTTTGCTAAAGCAAATTTGATCCCAGCAGACCTAATATACAAGTGACTCAGAAGCATTGTGCTGTTTTCTAATAGCTTTTAAGCCCATAAAGGTGCATTAAGTATGCTAAGTACATTTTGTGCATAACATAGTATTATGTAAAACAAATGTTATGCCGTATTAATGCACAGTAGTTAAGAGAACAGGAAAATGCCACATGCCGATAAAGCTAAGGTTTTAATAAAACATGTCAGTTTGTATGTTACATTGCAAGTATAAAAAGTGGCAGAAGTTTAACTGAGTGATTTTCTCCACCCTGTTCAACCAAACGCTATTTTGCTTTCCACAAAAATGCTTCATACAGTCCATAAAATTCCACTGTATTATGTATTGTGTTTACAGTTAATGTTTACAGCTAATTTGATCACCAATAGCCATTTTTCAAAACACTGAGTGTAATATAGAAATAGGTCCTGGATGGGACATCAGTTTGTTTTTCACACCTAGTAGCGATTTCAAGTAGCCTATCCACCTACCAGCACTATTTAGGATGTGGAAGGAAACTGGAAAACCTCGATGGAAACCAACATTACCAATTTTTCGGGTATTTCTCAGAAAGGATATCCTCAGGTACCTGTGGGACATGATAAGTCTTTTTTAGTGATTTATAAAGATTTTCTGAAATATAGAGCCATGTTGTGCTTTCTTTTGCACTGCCAAACTACAAGTGTTGTAGCATAGTGTGAAGATTTCCTATATTCTCTTGACTGGCTATATCTAACATGGTATATCTAATAGTGCAAACATATTTATTATATACACTCAAATATGCAAGAAAAAAATGTTGCATACAACATCTTAACATTTGACCGACCCAAACAGTTTATGTGTTCATCCAGCAGCCTGTTTAAATTTCCTAGATACCACCTGTCTGAATTACCAAACATACTCAGACCCTTTTACAGCTGGCCATAAACACACTGCAAAGGCTCCTCGTCATGCAAAAATATGTGTTTGTAAGTGTAAAAAAAAAACACAGCGAGGTGGTGAGACACAGTTGGCTAATGTAGACAACAAAGTGTAACCCAAATATCATGCCCTAGTGCACTAACGATTTATAGGATTTATAGAAAGGTTAATCCCCAGAGCAGGATATTGAACCATGCACCAGAAGCAAATGGTTTACTAATATAATTTCTACACATTGTTGATTGGATTTAACATTTAAAACACCATATATTTAACAGTTGTGCTGTGCTTCTATTAATATAGATAGCTTTTAGATCTATAGAAGGAAAACGGAAAATAATAAATAAATTAATCAATAATCCAGAAAATTATGAATAACTAAAAAAAAGAAAGATTCAAGGAAATAATATTCAGATATTAGATATTATTTCGTTTGTATTGATATAATTATTTATTTTATTCAATATTTATTTTCCTCATTGAATAATTAATTAATAAGAAAATAAAGTGAGTGTTCATTAAATCATTTTGATTAAATTATCAATTTAATTACTTAAATAATTAACAAATTAATTATTTTGTAATATCGTTGTTCATTGTACTCCCCTAATTATTCATTTTTTTATTACTTAATTGAAACAATAAGAGGATATGGTAATTTTCTCCCCACTATATGTCTAACAAAATATCAATCATGATTAAAAATGTATATTTGAAATATTGCTTTTTTTTGTGGATGTAGCACTTTGCCACCTTGTCTAAAGAAAACCCTGACTTGGGTGTTGCAGCCAAATCAAGTACCTGTGCTGATTAACTCGTCCCACACAGACAGTCACTTTCTTAAAATGTGATATACTGTAATCCTCAGTTTTATGAGTAAGCACTGAGCGTAGCAGACCAAACAGCACTATGATGGTTTTACACACCAATACAGCCGATGTGCGTGTGTGTGTCTGTGTGTGTGTGTGTGTGTGGGTGTGTGTGTTTGTGTGTGTGTGTGTTTGTGCATTTGTGTTCCGTTATTTACCTGTCAAATATTTATTTCCTTCTACACACACTGTGTGTCCTTATACACACACTGATTTGAGTAAAATCCTGTAACTAGAGAGATATGAATATTTATGTAATAGTAACTGGCCACAATGGTTGTGTATCAGTAAGACTAGTGCTGTGAAAACCCAGTGTGCCAAATGTGCAAATTAAACATAACCTTTTGCGCAGATGTACCTTTGCGACTCCACTTCACTTCAGCAGCACATGTCAGCTCATACATTTTCTGTAAGTTGGAACGTGACACACGCTTTGTAGCCTTTTGATCGAGTGACTTTGGCTTCTGTGCAGATTTATACAGTTGTATTCTGTCTGTTCTGCTTTGTATATCCGTTACACAACTTGACCCCCGAGACAGAGAGCATGGGAAATTTCTTAAGTCTCTCAAAGACAGGCACAGACACTGTAAGTGTACTGTTATTTTAGTTTATATTTCTAGTATGTGTTTAAATCAAATGAGAGGATGTTGATCCAATGTACACTTTACAGAGTTTAGGAAACCAGACATCTATTCCCAAAGACAGTGATGAACTCTGCAAACTCACATTTAATCGCTTTATAGTTTTCTTCACTTTTCTACTAACTTCCTGACTTTATTATAATAAATGTATATTGCTTAATGATCATCAGGATAACGAACAGGATACCACATGTACCCACACCTGACTGTATTGTACAGTCACAGAAATAGGTTTCTTTCTTCACGTGAGATTTGGTACTAAAAACTTTAAAACCCTAGATTTCCATCAGTGGAAAGACTCGATTACAAGTGATAAATTCAAAATTATCTAATCTTTAAATGATTTAATCTTTATTATTCTGTATTTATCTTTTATTTGAAGCACTTGCTGTTGTTTATAAAAAGCACGATACAATGAAATATGCCCTACGTAGAGTTTAAACAAAATTGTGGGGAAAAAAAACAAAAATATATATCGAGGCAGTGCTGCTTGTGGAAATACCTTGTTGATGTCAGAGGAGAATGGCCAGACAGGTTTAAGCCTATGGTACCTCATGTTGAACAGAAAAGCATCTCAGACTGCACACAACCCTGAGCCAGGATACAGTAAGAAAAGACCCCTTGTCCACTCTTGTCAGACAAGAACAGGAATCCGGGGCAACAGTGGAAACAGGCTCACCCAAACATGACAGTTGAGGAATGGAAAAAATACAGGCCATGTTTTTCTTAATGATATTATAAATGTGATCAAGCAAATATTGCCATTAAACTTTTACATGAATTTGTTTAGCAGATACCTATAGCCAGTGTCAGGCTATAAAAAAAAAGTATACAGCTGAGACAGAAATACCAGTATGAACCATATCTATTCAAAAGCTAAAATGATAAGCGTGTGTGTGTATGTGTGTGTGTGTGTGTGTGTTATCTCTTATCTCTGATAAGTCTATGATTATAAAATTTGTTAATGGCTCATTATGTTAGGTAATATTTAGGTATAAGGCAAAATAAAATCATAAAGAGAGGGACTGTACCGCATGCCATAGTGCTGAAGGTCAGCCTGGTTAAATGTTGATGTGACCCACACACAAGCTTACACACAAGCACACACACACACACACACATGCACAAACATGCACACAAACACACACACACCCACACACACAAACATGCATACACACAAGCACACACACACACAATTATAATATTCTAATATTATTATAACCTCATGAAAAAAAAATCACACTTGAATTGTTAATTTTCTAGTAGATACTAATTGCAGTAATTAAACATATGTTATTCCTGTTGTTTGAAACTGAAATAAAGGAAATATATGTTAATGGTTTATGACTGTCCCAAAAGTGAAGACAATACAAGGGTTAACCTGCCAGGAACAGAAAAACACCTGTAACCAAGTTAAAAGATTTCTAATGACAAATACACACAGTCACATTAGCTAATCGCTTTTCCATTTTGCCCATTACTACAGTGCCTCATGTCTGCACAAATTGAATTTGCCTTGTTTTCATTTACATAATTAGCAAAAAAATGCAAGGTGGTAATGCACTAGCGAGCAAATTAGCCAAAATGTTTATGTTTTCATCTTTGGTTAATGAATGTATTTTGTTATGGCTGTTCTGAAAAGGGGGGTTTGGGTATTTGCCTTAGCAGGGAAATGGCCTGCGTTGACACTAATGCAATCATACTAATGTGACCCTGAGTGGAATGGAGTGTACATTTACAGGGAGTCCACATCCATTTACCTGCTTTAATCTATACATGAAAATAGAACCAGTGGCATAAATATAATGGGACACAGTTATTCTAGATGGATATCTCTTATATACATTGGTTGTTATTATATTATAAACTCTTATAAAGGAGAAATACTGAACATATGTGTCAACGATATCTTTTTGGAGCCGAGTTTTACACTGTGCTTGACAAAAGCATGTTCACTATGAACAACAGTCTAAGAATGTTAAGCAGCTGGACAAAGCCTTGTTAACATTACATTATGCTCTATCCACTCTGATGCTACTTTTTAGATGTCTTGATCACTCAGGAGAAAATGCAGGCTGAGTTCTCTGTGCTGTTATCTATGATTCAGAGGTATGGCACTCATTACATCTTTGAGCTATATAAAAATCAGAAACCTCGTCCGGAAATGTGATTTAGATACAGCATGTGATAAGAGGTTTACTTTTTTTTTTTTTTCAGTATGCTTCCTACAGATCGGGCTGAGTTGTAGGTTGACCTCTTTGCTTATCTTGAGTGGTTGGGGAGGGCCAGAACGAGAGTAGCCAGAGAGTAAGCAAGACACATTCCCAGTTGAAGACTGGGTGCCAGAAGAGTGTGGATTAGAGGAAGCGTTGAAGGTCTTACCTTTTCTCTAGCTGATACTTCTATTCATCAAGGCTACTTTTGCTATATCCAGCCTACTCTGATCAAGTGGTTACAGACTGGCATACATCAAACTAGAAGGTTTCTCAGGAGCGACTGTGCTGGAGGGGCTCAGGGATGTAGTAAGGAATCGTGGTGCACTGTACGCCTTGATGAAGGTGAGCAGTGAGCCATGGACACACGGATCTTCCCCCAGCCAGCCACGAGGCTGACAGGCACGGGTGCCATACAACTCTTCGTTCTCTTATTGCTGCTCCCATATACACGGGTAAGTGGGAATGCCCTGGCACACTCATTGCTCTTGCAGAACTGTTGGTACAAGTTACAGGATGTTTCTCTAAAACCTTATATATATATATATATATATATATATATTGCATACTAGAAAGTGCTGGTAAATTTTCAATCTTTGTTAGAAATGTTAAAATATAAAAATTAAAAAATATAAACCATGGTTGCATGCTTGATTCATTCAATTCATTTAATCATCAGAGTGTCCAAATTGAAGAAGATACATTTAACAGATACAGTTGTGGAGAGGAGAAAATAAAAATCTTTAATAGCAAACTGACTCTATCCAGGCGCAACCTTAGACATGACGCTTTGGCGATAAATCACAGGTCTTCCCAGTTCAGTTGTCTAATTTAAAACTTTCCACTGATGGAGCATGGATATTTGGGGTAAATATTTGGTAAAGTGCTACAGAGTGAGCAGATGGTTGCTAGGTTGTGTGCAGGCAGCAAATATTAGTTCCAGATACCCAACCTTTATACACATACATTTCACAACAACAAAAGTGCTCTTTAATATTGGAATGAATTAAATTAATATATTTTTAATATTTAGTTTGAATGATATAACCAATTTAAAGAAAGCAAATCAACCTCAAGAACAACTGTGCACATTTGCACAGATTATACAATATAATTCTCTGGAACTAGAAGGATAAACACCATTCCTCCAAAAGATATTCCCTCAGCCTGTGTTTTGATGATAGTGGTAAAGAAGACATCAGTCCAAATTTACCTTTAGCTGTTCAGTTGAGTTGAGATCAAGTGATTATAAAGACCATAGCACATGATATAATTTCCATACTGTGAATGAAGACATTGTCATCCTGGAAGAGACCACTTTCTAAAAGGATAGATAGTTTCATCATAGGATAAAAGTGTTCGGAATAACTTTGTATTGATTTTCAGTAACTTTTCTCTCTATGGGAATAACTGGAGCAAAACAATGCTGGAAAAATAAATGTCACAGCATGACAGTGGCATATTTTACTTTAATGAGCTGCATCGAATGGAATCCAAAATTTTATTTTATTTTAAATTAGTTATTGAATAGTGTGATATTCATACTAATTTCAGAGGTTGTGGTTGTGTGGAACTTATTATATTATGTTTAATCTTTTATTTAAAGAAATATTTAAACACTGCCATTTTGTGTGTGTTCATTAAGTGTAACAAAAATTATTTTATTGATTTATATTCTTATTTTGATTATTGTAAGGGATAAAGGATGAGAGGTTAAACTGTATGATGTGTTAGCTCGATGTGGTGTGTATAGAAAATGTGAACTAACTGAATCTTATTTCGTTTTGAACTCCAATTTTAAAGGTCACTGGCAACACCTTTGAAGATTTGTTGTACAGGCATGCTGAATATAAGGAAAACTGTACCAGATCCCTGGCAGCCACCCTACCCAATGTAACTGGTGCGTAGAACAAATATGTATGAGTGTATATGTGTGCGTGCGTGGATAATGTACACTTACTGATCCAATTCATCTTGTTCCACGCACAGTGTGTTATAAATATTTTCTACTCCTTCACCAGTGCTTAGTTTCTGAACACAAGCCCACTGTGGATATGTTTTGTTGGTGAATCTTTCTCAACTCTACAGTGACTCGTGTTATACACCAGAGACACTTCTGTTGATACACTCATGACCATGCCACACACACTTCCATGATACTAGTACAGTATATCAGTGTCACAGATGTGCAGAGGTGATTAATATTTGGTTTGTTGTCCTGTGGTGGTCTCTATTCTTAAGTTTCCCCACCTTTGGTTTATGTGAATGTCTAGCAGAGGATAACTCTGGTACTATAATCTGGGGCGGGGAGATTAATTATGTTAATAATGATATATTCTTCTTGATGGAATAAAAGAATTTTCACTTTAGAATTGTTAGTAAAATTTTATATCATTAAAATTTTTCCCTTAGCCAAAGAAACTGTCAACTGCTCT
>JAOVVF010000051.1:17188199-17225890 GCA_028565595.1 Duopalatinus emarginatus | reverse complement strand
TACACACACACACACACCTAAATCTAGGGGCATATTGGGTACAGTCGATATATATATATATATATATATATATATATAGATAGATAGATATATAGCTATATATAGCATAGCTAGCATGTCTGCCAGCATATATACATACGTAAAGCTACAAGCGTGTGTGTGTGTTTATTTATATATATATATACACACACCTAAATCTACGGGCATATTGATTCAGTTAACTCAAAAAACTTCAGGGGATAATTATGCTTAAGATTGCAGTGGATTTTGCCTCAGGAGAAAATGACTAGAGAATGTCAAAACTTTGGAACAAAACAAGTGACACTGGCTATGTAAAGTCCTGTTCTATGTTTTTGTGAGTTTTGTTTTTACTTTTCAGGTCCTTTTAATGACAATGGTGCTATTATCTTATGGTGACACCTTTTTCTCCAGGTCCGCACTGAGCTGAAAAACAGATGGCAAGTGTTTGTTTCCAACCACTTGGAGGATCACAACTGCTTTGTGCGCATACACCCAAAATACATATGGAAAAAGTCATGGAAGGGTGCGGGACATGCCTTGGATCACAGTGACTCGTACGAGGAGCAAAGCCACGCCCCCACACAGACCCAGCTCACTCAGGTGACCATCCAGTCAGGGCTAGAGTTGTCTTGTGGACAGTGTCAAAGTCTGGAGTTCGACACCAGAAAGAGTCTGTCCAGCAGTGATGGTGACATTGCTATGGGTGAGACCATGGAGGAAGTCATGGGGGAGAGTCAGTTTTAACCTCCTCCTTTTTCTGATGTTTTTGTAGAATAGAAGCGCTGGTAAATTTTTGTATAACATATTTTTGGCCAAGACTCATTGAGTGTATGTGTCCATACACTTCATTTAATTGTCTTGTTTTGGTAGCAGATTTAGTCATTTCAGCATATTCACACTGAAAAAATGTCTGAAATGCTGTAGGTGTCCTTATCGCAACCATTTCATTAAACAGACACACTTCTATTTAAAAAAAATACTTAAATTTAGGCCTTCTGGTAAAAGCACTTAAGTTACAATACGATGTTGCATAACTGTTTTCTTAAGAGATATGTGCATATTGATATAATTATTTTAGATGTAAATATGACAAGCAACATTAAGCAACAGGTTTTAACTTCTGTCATTTAATGTAAATATGATGTGAATTGCCTATCAAAATGCTACTTTTTAATATTTCTGTTCTGTTTATTACATGTACAGAAGCACTTTATGTTCGGTTTTGTTTGGTGGTAAAAAGAGTAGTCAAATAATTGTTAATTTCTTATATTGCCAATTTTTTTTTACAGTGTGTTATAGCACACAGTAGGCCTTGTAAAGTTTTAAACATGTACCACAGAAATGATGATACCATATCTCTGTCTTTAAAAAGGCCAGTGTAACAGTAATGACAAACACATGTTGCTACATATAACATACACAACCTTATAAGGTTAACATTGAATTTTTTTTGTGGAACTTTTTTAATCATATAAAGATAACTGATACACTTCTAAGTGTATAAAAACCATAAATACAGTGTAATACAAACAATGTAATACAGACAATTAAACTAGAGAATTGATGGACAGAACAGAAATATTAGAAATATTTCTAGGTGGAAACTGTGAATATACCATGTCTTTAATGAATAGCTGCTGTTAACAAGCTGGTTGTTTATTGTGCATACCTGTATATTGTGGACAAACTGTAGCCTACCTTATTTTCAAAATTGAGCCACTTAAAAATGTTTTTTTTTATTTTGTATATTGTATAGTATAATTGATATAAAATAAATGATTTGAATCTATATAATAAACATGACATTTAATACATTTCCTTGTGGAAGTCTATTTAATTTAAGAAATGTAGTGCGTCATCATAAATAATTGACAGAAAAGCACACACACACAAAAAAAGTCTAATAATAAGGGGAAAACATAATTTAAAAACTAAACATTTGAAATCTTTAGCAGACAACACTGCACAACACTATTGCTTCTTTTGTTTCAGTCTGTTTTGAATCTTCTGAGGCTCGTCAAACTGGACCAGTCTGAGGATGTTCTTATTGTCCATCACTCCCTTGATAAACTCTCCTTCTGTAATTTTATCTGCAATGAGACAAAAATAAAAATAAATACTAGAGATACTTTGTTTTTTACAACTATACATTTACAACAGTTATGTTTGACCTGACCAAATTTAAAGCTTTCTTTGGGATAATAGATTTGTGAATTCAACTTCAGACACTTCAGAAAATCCTCATCATACCCTTTTCCTTTTTTCCAAAAAAGTCCCAGATTTTTTCTGTTCTTTTTTCAGGTGTGTTTTCATCTTCTGGGAGGTTTTTCTGGTCCTCTTTGGAGATCATATTAAATAATGACTGAAAATAAAAGAAATAAAAGCTTTAACAAACATGAAGGATTAGTGAAAGTGATGAAGACATTATACCATTTAATTATGCTAATTATGCTAACACATTATGCATTTTCACATTATATTGTAAGTCATCCAAAATAGGCAAAAATAAATTTACCTTGACAATTTCATTGATTTCATTTTTTGTTATGCTGCCATTCTTATCCACATCGTACAAGGCAAAGGCCCACTCAAGCTTCTGGATAGTGTTTCCAGAAGAAGTGAGATGAAGTGCCACAATATACTCTTTAAAATCGAGTGTGCCATCGTTGTCCAAATCGAAACTTCGGAACACGTGCTGGGCGTAGGCCTTTGGGTTTGCATCAGGAAAAAACCTAGCGTAGATGCCCTCAAACTGCTCCCTGCTGATGAGTCCACTTGGGCACTCTTTCAGAAAGGCCTGGTACCAGGCATAAAGCTGCTCTTCTGTGTATGTAGTGTTGGACATTAGATCTTCCAGTAGGTCTTTAGAAAGAGACCCACTTTTACTGTTGCCCATCTTTAGAAATGTCTCTTTTCTCACCTGCTCAGCTTCAGTATACAGCTTGAAATAATCCCTCCCACTATTTAAAGGCAGACTGTTTTGCTCTGGATTACAAGGGATCATGTGTACTTTGCATATTTCCTAAGGCATTAGATGTGAGAGGCAGACTTAGTGTGACATACTGCTTAGCTCACCACAGGGAACCTTTTGGCTTTCTTAATGCAATCTAATCAAATTGGATATTAACCAATGCATGATAATACCCAAATGACAGTGTAAATAACAGAATTGTATAAATTAGTGTTGCATGCTGGTGCAGTATGTAGTGTCACCTTACAGCATGAAGAGCCTGGATTTGATTCCTCAGCCAAGCTGCCAGGATGCTTTATTTGTGGAGTCTAAATGTGGGTTTCCTCCCATAGTCCAAATACATGCAGTCAGGCAGTTTTGTGATACTAAATTGCACCTAGGTGTACATGAATCAGTGTATCTGCTATGAGATGGACTGGTGACCTTACCAGGTAGTTTCTCTGCCCAATAAGTGCTGAAAGTGACTTCAGCACTCCCAGAGATGGACAGCCTAAGGCTTGTGGTTAAGGAACCGACCTTGGGACAAGAAGGTCCACAGTTTGAGCCCCACAACCAACCAGAATTGCCTGAAGAACTCTTGTGCTCACTGCCCATTTAGTGAGTTTACTAGTGTGGATGTGTGTGTTTTACTGCATAGAGTGGGTCAAATGAGGAGGTCAATTCCAATACACAGCAGTCAAAAAGTAGTTCACATTGCTTTGAACCTAGCCATAGGCTTGTGGTTAAGGAACAAGCCTTGTGATCGAAAAGTTAGATTCCTGGTTCAAGTCACACACCGACAAGACGTGACTAAAGTGCCCTTGAGCAAGGCACCTAACCCCCAACTGCTCCCCAGGTGCTGCACATAGGGGCTGCCCACTGCTCGGGGCATGTGTGCTCACTTGCTCCCTAGTGTGTGTTTCAGATGGATCAAATGCGGAGGTCACCTCCACTGCACAACGGTCAGAAGAGTAGCTGACTTCACTTTAAACCCAGTAGTAGGATAAGCGGCTTAGATAGTGAGTAAGGATGAATTAAAAGGATTTGAGCAGTTCACATCAGCACTGTAACACTGACACATTTAAGTCTTGTGGACTTATTGGCTTATTTTTCCTAACTCTAAAGGCACTGGGATTTTGGTATGTGTGGTAAATAAACCCAGTTTTATCAATAGGCTGTTTGTACAATTCATGCAGCTTTTTGAGGCGGTTTACGCAGCAGCCAATCAAATCGCTGCAAGACAGAGCTCACGCTTCCTGAATGATGACGATCCAGGTGGGCGGACCAATAAAAACGCCGTTTTAGGAAGCACGAAGGAAATTCGTCCTTAGTACCGCCCCTTATTCGTTAAACCGCTCCAGCTGTGTGTAACAATGGAGGCCGGTGTGAAATGTGTAAGCGGTGGAGCGGAGCGTGTGTGTTATATTACACGAGTGCAGAGTTTCAGCGCCTGTCACAGACTGCACAGGTAAATTATTAGCGCTATGTATACAAAATGTGCACATTTTAAAACGTTTTAAACTGATAGCGGTAAGTTATCTTATGTTGCACGCGCTGAGTCCTTTACAGCCGTTAACCAGTTTGTATCTACATGTAGCTAGTGTATATATAAACCTGTATGTAGTGGAGTGGATTCGTTACATTTCACTATGGTGTGCTACACCATCATGGTACCTGCAACCAAAACCTCAACTCTCACTAACTACACGGAAATAAAATAAACCTGTTGCTCCACCCGTGCATCATGGGAGCTGTCGGTTAGTTCCCGTAGGCTTTTCCAGCAGCGTCGCCGCCACAATCCCAATCCGATCCGTACACACTCGCCCTATCCACTCCGCCTCCGTTTGCGCGTTAGCCCTGGTCACACTAAGGGTCTGAAGTAATTAGTGTTAATGGGGAGTGGGTTATAAAACCCTCCAGCAGTGAGTGAGTGAGTGAGCACCAGGGCACCTGTACCACTCCATGAAAGTGCGGCTGAGAAAGCAGAATGGAGGAAACATGTAACAAACATCGAACAAATCTAGCTTCTGATGTCATTTTGAATTAAATATTATATTTGGTTAATCAGCCACAGGCTTGTGGTTAAGGAACCAGCCTTGGGACCAGACATCCATCCGACAAGGCCAGCTGTGGCTTTGTGACCAGAAGGTCCCTGGTTTGATCCCACACAACTGAGGTGCCCTTAAGCAAGGCTCCTAACCTCCTAACTGCTCCATGGGCATCGTGGTTTCGGGCTGGCTTCCAGGCAAGTTTGTGTTTCACTGCACGGATGGGTTAAATGCTGAGGTCACATTCCTCTGTGTACAAGCACAGTAGATGAATAGGTCACTTTCAAGACTAACCCCTAAATGTTCCCTGGGCCCTGTGGGTAAGGTGCTGCCCACTGCTCTGGGTATGTGTGCTCACTGCCCCCTAGTGCATGTTCACTAGTGTGTGTTCACAGATGTGTTAAAGAGGTCAATTTCACTGTGCACGGTGTTCGCAAGAGTAACTCACTTTGACTTTTATATTTAACATTGGGGCAAATTTTAAGCACTGCCTTCTTTAAAGTCTTGAAATGTGTGACTGGTGAACATCTCGATCAGCAAATAAATAAATTTCACCCCGGATGTTTTTAATCATAATGCAAATCCATTGACGTACCAGAAAAAATTTCCACCAGTCTAATACTTGGTAGGTCCCCCACGAGGCATGGTCTCCCCAAGCTTGACGGTTTCTTTCTCGAGTTCTGCCTTGCCACTGTTGCTAATGGCTTGCTCATCAGAAATAAAATTTCTATAAATGTATAATCCATTCCTTTATTTCCGTAAAGCTGTTTTGGGACAATGTCCATTGTTAAAAAGGCTGTACAAGTAAATATAATTAAATTGAATTTTTTTAGACAATGAACATCATGTATCCTGTATAACGGTTCACAATTCTGATGTATTCTGAGGTTCAGGATTTCTGTGTTCCACAGCATGTTGCATGGCATTCCAGATGTGTTCGATAATGTTGGGATCTGGTGAATTAGGTGTGAATGGCAAAATCCAAAAGACACAGCAGTCACCTGTAAGAGCAGGAATGCCTGCTAAACAAGTTTAAACTTGTATAAAAAACAGCTAATGAATGTTGGATGGTCAGTACAGGACAGTCGCTAACATATGCTCAAAGAGCCACTAGCACCTGTTTCTGAATACACTCTTAAATGGAGTTGAAAATCAAAGAATCGAATAATACCAAGTGACTAAATAGGCAACAGTGCTTCGTAAAATGTAGCTTTACTGTATGTTTGTACTTAGCAGTTGTTTTTTGTTTTGCATTTAGCAAATCACTGAGTGATGAAGAGAACAAGAGAATATTTGGAAAATGCAACAATCCCAATGGCCATGGACACAATTACAAAGGTTAATCACTGCCCTTATTCATTAGGCAGTTTACATTTGTCTCATTTCAAGTTTTATTTATCTGCTTGTTTTTTTTTCCAGTTGAAGTTACAGTACAAGGAAAGGTAGGCTATATTACAATTGAATGTAGAATTTCCCATACACACATTTGATGAATTATGTTTACGTACCTGATAAATGTGCATGGCACATGTATACGATGCATTTTGGTAGTAAAATGGTTCTAATCATACGAGGAATGCATATCTGTGATTACATTTTATGCAGATTGACCGAAACACAGGAATGGTGATGAACCTCACTGATCTTAAACAGTATATCGAGGTAGGAGCACCCAATAGGCTGGGTCCTATTAACTGTTCAAGTTTTGGTTGGTCTTTTTTTGATCATTGTTTGGAGTCCAGGTACCAAATTGCATTTCCAGATTAACCTTAGTGAAAAAAGGTTTCAATGTAGGTTTAAAAAATGTTGGTAAAATGTACATAGGTAATACATAGGTAATAATGTACGATTGTTTGTTTACAGCCATACCTGAACTGATACACAAACATAAATCTCAGAGTGAGCACAGGTTAATTTATTTGTGGAGTTGCTAAGTAAAAAGCACATATAATCAAATACAAATTAAAATACAAGAAAGTGAGATGTATACAAGAAAATCAAGATTTTTAATAAGTAAAAAATAACAAGAAAATTATAATTGACTGGGTGGTGTGATGCTATCCTGAGATTATTTACTAGACTAGCACATCAAAGACTGAAGAGTTTCAAACACTGAAGACTTCTTACAGCACAGCAATTTGCCAAACAATAGTAATTTATAGCAGAACAGCAAATCATAACTGTGTATATTTTTATAGTTACATTTAATGTTGTGAAGCGTCCACAGAATGTTATATACAGTAAGTTCTGTAACAATCTCATTTTTGTACTTGCTGTTGAGATTAACAAGACATCAGAACACACAGAGCTCTCTATCTATAAAAATTAATCATAACCTTCTGACAAATCAGGAGCCAAAATTTTGCAGCACTTAATAAAATATATAAATAAAAAAAGGTGCAGAATGGATGGATTGAAAGTTGTCATTGCTCAGTACAAGACAAAACAAAAATAGTTTGCATGAGAAGATAAAGCACGACTGAATTAATAAAACACAATACTTCTGATGACTTTTTTTTTTTTTTTTTTTTTTTTTTTTTTTAAAAAAAAATGTAATGAACTGTTTTCAGGAAGGAATCATGAAACCACTTGACCACAAAAACCTGGATCTGGATGTGCCATACTTTGCTAATACTGTCAGGTATGAATAATACATTGTACCTTTGTGCTAGTATATATACACTAACACACACCTGCAAATTGATACAGAGTTAGAACAAGAACTTTAGGTAATATAATGAAAGCAACAAGGAAAAATTTTGATTTTTTTTTTTGTGCTTTTGTCCATGGTTATAATTGTTGGTGAGGGGCTGGTTTGGTTATTTCAGAAACTGCTGAAACGCACAACAGTGTATAACATCCATACAGAATAGCCAGTCTGGACTATGAAAAGCACTGCAACATGTTAAACCTTGCGCTGGATGGCAGAAGACTAAAATAAGCGGCCACACTGAAGTCCACTCTTGGGCAACAGTGGGCAAAGAGACATTGCAACTATGGAGAGCTAAAAACTGAAAACACCTGTCAAATTTTTTTTTTTTTTTGTCAATTTTTTTTTTTTTTTTTTTGTGTTTTTTAATATAAATGTTCATCTGTCCAATTTGTCAGCCTGTGCCCATCAGCCTTATATTTATATTTTTGATGTTTCATGTCAACAATAGACAAAGCTCTTGACCTGTATCTTCATGATATTATGCATTATACTAATGCCACATGATTAGCTGGTTGGATTGGATAATTGCATGAATGAGCACATGAATGAGTGCATGTGTTTATTAAAGCGAGTGTGCCTTCAGCTTTTCTTAACACCCT
Organism: Duopalatinus emarginatus; assembly: GCA_028565595.1. Classification (NCBI taxonomy): domain Eukaryota; kingdom Metazoa; phylum Chordata; class Actinopteri; order Siluriformes; family Pimelodidae; genus Duopalatinus; species Duopalatinus emarginatus. The sequence goes on along the minus strand of JAOVVF010000051.1, from coordinate 17,217,559 downwards.
TACCTGTCATTTGTTGTGCAGCACAACTGAAAACCTGGCAGTGTTTATCTGGGACAACATGATCAAGCTTCTTCCACCTAACATGCTCTATGAAATCAAGGTGCATGAGACAGACAATAACATTGTTGTGTATCGAGGAGAGTAGAGCAGTTAATTTGCTGATGCCTGTTCATTTGCTGCTGTAGTAGCAGGAGGTTGTAAATCTCAGCACTTTAGATTTTATTAGATTAGAGTAAGGGGAGCACCTGCTGTAGCCTACACAATACTGTATGCTTCTGGATTAGCGTAAGGCACAGAGAATTTGGCTCAGCCCGTGACCATGTGAGACCAATCCTATTTAACATGGAGCTTATGGTAGGTGTAAATCTTTTTTTTTTTTTTTTTTTTTTTTTTTATTCTCCCAAATTAATTAACTTTGTTACCCTTTGTCTGTTTTGCTCACCTCTGCCAAATTTCCGATTCTGTTGTCTGCATTGGAGCTAGTGTAAGTGCAGTATAAATGTTAAAATTTTATTTGTATTAGCTTAATTGTGTAAATGGAACTTGTGTTAATAAATTCTTTACGGATTTACCGAAGTTATTTTTTCATTATTTCTAGTAATGCTGTCATTCTCATTTCCACTAGGTGGCACAGTCTCTTTAGGAAATTCGAAACCACAATCTGTGTGAACGCTGCTTTATTTCTGCCTTTTCATATTGTTAGTATGCCTAATCTTCCATTCCACACTGAACACAGAAGCTGATTTATGCCACTGTCTGTGGTTTGCCCTGGAGTTGTGAGGAATACATGTTGACAAGAAATAATAAATGTTCAGTGATGTATGAAGCTGTGGACAATCAGTGGTAAGGAAGTAAATCTAAGTGCCTCTTATACTTCAGACGGAATCAACCTACAAATCAAAAATGACTACCTAGCAATTTATAAAGTACATGGCCTGTACTAAGCCATAACGTGAACCTTGGTTTTCTAAATGTGTACAATTTAGTGTATATAAAATGTCTCTGCCTAAAATCTGCATTACCTGTGCCCAAGGCTGCTGCAGTTTAACTGATGTGCAATATCTCAGCTCTACACATTTGATAATGTCTAGCTATATAATGTTGTCATAGTATTATTTACTTATTATTATAATTTTTTTTATCTCTACACCAATGCATAAGCATGTTAGCAGTTGATGTGCGCTGCAGAGCTACTTGTCCCTTCTAGTTTAAAAAGCTAGCAACAGGTCATGATCAGGCAAGAACAGCACACACATCACATCTTCGAAATTATATATAAGGGTGAGAACCACTCAAACGAACATAACAAACTGAACATAAACTAATGTAATAAAACATATACAAAATGGTAACATTGTAACTAAATGCAGTTTTACTGGTGCTTTGTGATATGGTTCAAGTGACCAAGAAAAAGTTGCTTCAGTTTTTGTGGTTGGTGTAAAATTGAAGCTGACTTAAGCAGATGTCAGCACCTCTACCAATACCACCAAACTGCAATCATGCCAGAACTGCATGCTCAACCACACTGCATCGTAAGCAATTAGGGGTGTTTCGATTGGTCCTTGGGATGTCCCATGAACACTGACCCTGGATAATAGGGTAAAAGATTGTCAAACAAATTTATCAAATGATTGTTTGCAAGCACATACATACAAATGTTGCACTCAAAATAATCAAATTATTTTGGAGAAACAATCAGATCCTTATTTCCATTCCACACATGTATTTAATTAAAATATATGTAGACTAGTTTGTTTCATATTAATGACTTGAAAGAAAGTAATCCAAACCAGATCAATCATTACAAATCAAGACTTTTCAGTTAGAACAAAATAAGTGTTGCAAGTGTGACTGTGGTAGCCAATGGCTGAGCCGATTTACAGAATAATTTAATGTGGGTTTTGTGGGCATTACAATATGTAAGTCAACTGTGATGTGAACTCACTCTGTAAATAATAACTCGGGTAGGAGTTTTTAGTTCTGTTTGCACATAACTTTACAAAAAGATGGTTCTTGCAGAAACTGCTATTTTTTTTTTGTGGTTGTAGCTCAAAAATCGGTTACAGCAGTAAAAAAAAATCCCCATTGAAGCAGATAGGAACTTATTTTTTGGGGGAAAAACATGTAGAGGAAGAAGGGTTTACCGTTTCCACAAACTGTATACAAGCACACTACATCACATTCTGGACATTTATCCCATGTTGATACCTCAAAAACTGTAGGGGAAAGTATGAACTTAAACCAGGTCAAATAAATAAAATGTGCAACAACAATAAACCATACATAAGTTCCTGGGATTACTGCTTATACAAGACAGACTACTTTTTAGATTGCTGCACCACTATTAGAGGATGAATAATGAATTGCTTTACTGCAGTTCATCTTTTTAACATACCTGCTTGAGCAGTACACATGCATTTTTTTACTTTATCTTGTAATCTTTTGCCCCTTCATGTCCCCAATGAGTTTGTGCCCCACAGGTTAAAAACTCCTGTTCTACGGTTCTATACTACAGTGCAGGTAGGTTTGGTTTTCATGATGAATATCTTAGAGTTGCTTTTTGAGGAAAGTCTGAATGTTTGCCTTTATTGTGTATGCTGAAATGAAATACATTAGCGGAAGGACAACGGTTGTTACATATCAAGCCAAAGTTATCATTAATGTCACAATGGTTGGAAGCTAAAGGTTTCTTTGCAGACCTTCAATTAATCAGATTCCTTTTAGGCACTGACTTACAACCCATAGCATAGGAAGCTCTGTATAGGAGTGTAATCTGAGCATAACGTTCTATAATTACACTCAACTGGAAAAGAATGAAATGTTAGCAATTAAAGAGTAAAAGTCTATTATTACTGTTATGCCCCAGGTGATTAATATCCTCCAGTAAAAGTTATCAAGAGACAGCTAAACCAGACCATCTGATTTACATCTGTCCACTGACTTTAGTAATGCCAAGTGGTAAAACCTTTCTGCCATCAATCAACTTGGCTAATATAGAGATGACATGTCCAGGCACTGACTTCGAAAAAAAGGTCAAGAGCCAAAGGGGAGTAACATTTCTTGGTCAAAATGAACACTGTTAAATAAAAGCCCCTGAGCTCTAAAACCCCGGGTAACTTGGAGTAAAACATGCCTAGTTTTATGCATATTTTTTTGTATGTTATTTGCTCTTATTCAGCCATTTTTGTGCATTTTTCTTACCTGCATACAATAGTTGTAAAGCAAAAAGCCTGTATTCCACCAGTGCTAGTTATCATTATTAAATGTGGCCGTTCAGACAAAAGCTCTATTCACTGAGAGCCAATCTTCATCTGATGAGCTGCACTACCTTGAAGGCCATGCACAATAAAGCTCCTATCAGGGCCTAACTGCTGTTTTGGCAGAAACACCGGCTTTATTTATTGTTTTTGGTGTTGGATTTGTGTGGATCAGTGATCACAGATTGAATAATTAATAAAATCCTGTCAGGTGTAGAAACTATTCAGTGGTACATAATTACAAACACGTCATACGAAACGTTCATACAAAGTGAACTGAAAGTAATCCAAAGTCTGATAAACCTCTTTATCGTGTTGAGTAAAGTAAATGTATCATACTTAAACAGTGAGCAGTAAAGCTTTGTAATGAATCATGTTAATCTGAGCTATAAATGCTGAGATCAGATCTTGAGTGCCTGCTTTTATTTCATATCTTTGAAAACTTTTCTCTTATTGCTTATTTAAACCTATGTAATTCAAGTTTTAAAAATAATTAAAGACACATTTTATGTACAGTGTTGTGTATACTTTATAGTAAAATAGATGCATGATAGAACCCCCTAAGGGGTAAGAGACCCAAACTGATCACTAACAATATAATTTCAGTCAAGTAAGTCATGTTTTCCATTGTAAGAATACCTAAGTTTGTGTGTATATATATATATATATATATATATATATATATATATATATCCAGGAGGAAGAGGGTTAGCTCAAAGTTCAGCGTGGCCCTCTTGTTCTTGCATATCTGCCAGTGAATGGTGATGGCAGGGTGGGAGGTGGAGTAAAGTGTCAGAGCCAGTTTAGATGTTTTCTTTTGCCATTGGAGTTCCCTCCCCCTGAGACGGAGTGAGAGAGTGTGTGTGTGTGTGTGCGCGCGTGAGTGTGTGTACGCACTGTCTGACTCAGGGTCAGGTAACAGAAATCACACTTCCTCTGGGAACCTGGAGGAGAGAGCAGGATGGGCAGTGTGTGCCTGTGCTGAGGATGGAGAAAAGAGTGTGTGTAATCCAGACTGATTTTCACCAGTACAGATCCCTGACTGGAATCCATAGTAAACATCTGGCTCAGGTAAGCCTCTGCAGCTCCTTCTCTTAATTGCTAACATGCTTCAGTTTTAAGTGGGATGAGTTACTGTACCAGGTGCATGGTAAACCACGACTGGTTTAACCATGATTGTCTGCTGAATAACCTTTTCACAACACAAGGTTTAGTCTATCTGGCAGCCCACACCTGTTTGTGTAATGCACCTGTGAAGGTCTACCCCACACACACACACACACACACACACACACACACACACACACACACACACACACACACTTACACTTTCCCAATCTGCATTGCATTTGTACAAACGTTCCCTTAGTGCTTGCTTGGAAAGAGTTTGGTGTGGACTAACACAGGCTTAGTGGAAGGCTCAAACAGACATACTCACACACATGCTTCGCTGGAATGCAAACATTTCAGTGCAGGTCAGTGATCACAAAAAAAAGGGGTGGGGTGTAGGGGAGTGTCCTCTGTTGAGTCAACGTCTGTTGAGAAGTGGCTAATTACTTGTATTTTTAAAGACTTGCACTTAAGACGCGAGTCTCTAGCACAGATGCCGTTAGGAACTGTGTTACTGGTCCTATTAGCACTGCTTCCTGAATAGTTCTGATGTTTTAATGGACCTGCTGTGCTGAACTGTTGGAGAGTGTAGTCTGAGATTGCTTTATATGTGACATAAGCAGGGGGAGGAAAGTAAGTACATTACTACAGTACATCTTTCTTTCTTCATAGTGTTTGAATACATGGTTCACTGTAATGGTACAGGATCCTAGGATTAGGGTTAGGACCCTGTGATCTTAGGACCCTGGGAACATAGATACACACCCAGACTAGCTAGCCAGGTCTTTTGATATTTGATATATTTATTATGAAAGCTCAGCTTGAACCTTAAGCCAATGTTCAGTATCTATTGCCTTATCTATTGTTGTGTTAAATATAACTAAATGTTGCTACAGCCTATATGTAACAAAGGATGACCTAGCAAACTGTACAGTAATCAATCCCCATGAAATTATTTACTTTTACATAATTTTCTTAATATGTTATATTAATAATGAAGAACTTTCACTTAAGTATTTTTTTTATTGTAGTTACTGTTACTAAACTCGATGTTTTTACTCTTCAGTATGTTTTTCCACACTGTAACTATGTCAACAAATTTGATTCCTAGCATAAATCTGTCTAAAACATAATTGTAAAGTAATTTACATAACTCTATGTATACTAATATCAGAAATTTCTTTAACACAGTGAATTTGGATCAGCATGGATAAACATATTAACAGTAAAATTGCAGAGTAGATAAAAGATGAAGTTCTATTCTCTAGACAACTTAGAAAGTCAGCACATTCTTCAGCTTGTCATCAAACCTAAGTACCACTATTAGGATTTTCATATGTACTGTCAGTTGTTGTGCCAAGCAATCAAATCAACAGTGAAATGTTGAAACACAAATTTCTGCAACAGTGACTTCAGTTAATTCACATGGGGTGGTGGTGGTGGGGTGGTGGAAGGCAGTTGGGGGTTAAGACCTGTTCTCTAACCTTGAGCCATGGCTTTCCCATCAAAATGAGAAACATGACCCAGAAGCATTCCCAATATTCTGCCAGTCAGCATGTGATTACAAATTGAGTTGTTTAGGCTTAGTACCATTTTATTATGGTACATTGCTATTCACCAACTTAAACAACCCTTGGCATTTACTATGTGTTGAAATCACAGGGTTTTAAACTCACTGCATTGACCACATTAAACTACATAGTTCCTTACACAACATGATTCTTGTAGAAATTGCAGTTTTTTTATTATGTTATAAAAGTTGAGGTGTCAGTCTATGTTATAGGCAGAAAAAGGCCAATTTTGGCCAGATATTTTTAATTTTCTGCCTGAATGTATCCAGAGTGACATCTGATATTTTCCCTTCCACATTGTAGCCCACATATCATGAATGTAACTGCATTTTAAAAAGTTAACAGTCTTAGAAATGTGCAAACAGGATACCATTATGTCTAATAACTAAAGTACTACAGAAAAAATCATAAACTGCCCGAATTCAATTTATAAGCAGGCCAAGAGGAATGTTTTATAAATTAGTACTCATAAATATTTGTGGAGAAGGGCTCGCTCGGCTGCTTTAATTACCTTGGGACTGCAAGCTGGCCTCTATGTCTCCATGTCACCTCCAGTGACTGGGAATGCAACGTAGGGGAATAAATTTATCTGGAAACCGGCTGCTCGTGATCTGGGCCTGGCAAAATTAAGTATGAAAGCAGGAATGTGTGATGTCTATTTGCCAAAGGGACAGTCTTTAAGTCATAAGGAAAAAATCTGTCATTTCCTCAAAAGAGCCAGAGCTCACAGAACTCACAAATAGCGTAATTAGTGTGTTTTGTGTGAAAAGCTGATTTGAAACATCCTCCCAAATCAAGTCAAGGCATGAACCATTTTTGCAACACAGAATGTCTCATTCACAAAGGCCCAAGGCAGAGACATTGTAACCAGTGCTGAGGTTTGGAATGAGCATTTAAAAAAAAAAATTGTGCTGACTGTGAAGAGAGGTTTGGAGTTTCAGAGGAGATTAAATAACACACTGTAAAAATGTTGGGTTTGTAGAATTTACCGTGCAAGCATTAGTGTCAGCCAATGCACAGCACTCAGTCTAGCTGTGACATTTTAATTACAACATAGTACACAATTTTTGCTGAAAAAGTACAGACATGACAGGGTTTATTTTGGAAGACACATACACACATGCATAAGTCTACATTTTGTTAATGCAAAAGCTCACGCCTGGCATTCCCAGGATTGGCTCTGAATCCACAGCAGCATCCTGACCAGGTTAAAACTTACTGAAGATGAATGACTGGAAGAAAACTGTCGTTTCAATGTCTGGCACCTGTGGTCAAAAGAATCCTTTATTCTTTTGTATGTCATTGTGGATAAATGATTCAGCTCTAATTTATGTGGTGAAATTGTTAAGTGTTAATATCAAGAGTGACGTGAATATCAGACATTTTCCAGTCACAAAGATAACCTGGCTCAAGCTGCCACAGGTTTCCCTTCCTGTCATTTGCAAGCTGTAATAAATGACTTGAAACCTGCTTTGGAAAATTACTATACACTTTTTCACTAAAACTACATTTTATCTTTCTTTGGTTGTCCAAAAGTTCCTTGCTGAATCACATACTGCAAAAGACTGATTGGTACTTTAAGAAAAAAAAAACATGTCACTTGAGTATACATGTATGAATTCAAGGCCAGTGAAATGTCTAGGGTAAATGGTCAAAAAAAACAACATTCCACAAAGTTGATGCATCATGTGCTAATGTTATTGCGGCTTGACTATTGTCGCTGTATGGTTATTCCTTGGATGGAGCTTGTGGAAAATTAGTCAATCGACTCTCTGCCTGAAATCTTAGCAAGAACAGTTGGACTGATTTACACTACAATTTTTCTATTTATTATTTTTGGACTAAAGAGGTTAGCAATAAGGAATAAGTGGATACTGCATAATTCTAAATGCTGGTATAACATTCACTTGCAGTATTCTTCTATAAGAAAACTATTTAAAGGCTGGAGAAAGTTAAGTAGAATCAGCATTACTGATATCTTTATAATATTCATGTCTAAAATACAGATGTACAGGTATATAGAAAGGAACCATAAACCCTTTAATTTAAAACGCAATGTTTATAAAGTTACATGACACTTCTACAAGTTTATTCTGACTGACATAAACCTGTAAAAAAGCTTACTCTAACAGGCATTTGCTAAGATGAAGGCTGCTTTGTTCTGTTAACTTGACATAACACTTGAGTGAAGTGACAGTTCTTTGTTGACTGAAGATTGTGTTATGACACTTTGTGGGCTGATTTATGCCTGAATGCTGTGACAACTGGACTTGTGGCTATGTGAGCCTCTGGTATGTTAGAGGCATGTAATGGTGATGATGTTACATGTCAGAGAAACACTTTAATGAAAGCAGTGCGTTGAGTCTGACCTTAGAGAGAATTGGCTTTTGATGTTTGACATATCTCATCATCACCATTATGTGACTCTGACTGGCCAGAAGTTAATAGTGGAAAGTGCTATAAGACAGACATGTCAACAAAGATCTGTCACCTGCTTTAGATTTTACATCGAATTTGACCCAAGCAGGACAGCTGATGGCAGTTGGAATTTTAAAAATGTACTTGACATATATAAGCTGATGTTTTATTGAAATGTTCGCCTTTGTGCTTGCACATAGAGGAGTTTAACCCATTAGTGTAGCGAAACACAATGTTTAACACACACACTAGGGCACAGTGAACACACTTGCCTGAGCAGGGGGCAGGCCCTATCCATGGCACCCTGAGAGCAGTTGGGGGATTAGGCGCCTTGCTAACAGGCACTTCAGTTACGTCTTGTCAGTACCGGGAAACGAACCGGCAACTGTCCAGTCACAAGACCAGTTGGCTGCCCCCAAGATCCTTGCTTATTATGTTGTTATCTATATCAAAGAGTAACTACTTTGAATAATTGCATAAATACAGTGAAGGGTCTAAAATCGTTATAAGTCAGAAACAGGTTTGGTTATAAACCAGCCAATTACAATGAAATGAAAATGTGGTTAAATAAACTATCCCATTATTTGTCACATGAACTACTATATAGTGCTGTATGTCAGAATGTATCACAACTAATGTGGGGTGAAAAATAAGCTTATTGAGGAAAAATTGCTCTGAATTGCACTATATGTGATACTTTAAGTGAGTGAAGGACTTTTCTTCTGCAGTTATCCAGAGTCCTTATCCTTTAAAGATGCCAGAGAGATGTTTCTTTTTCCATATTATACATATTATGTGTCATTATGAGTAATACCAGATTACTTTAGCAGCTGTCCGTGTACCTGTGCACAACGAATGGATGTTTATTATATCTTTCTTCTCGTCTCCTCCTCTAAAACTCAGCGAAGAATGAACACTGGAGTGGGTCGTGGTGGTATTTGATCCAGGGGAGTTATTGTAGCATAAGAGTATCAGTGGAAGAAATTTGGAATTGTTTTGAATTTGGCCAAGAGGCCCCAGAAGCAGGAGGGTGGGAGGTGGAAGCAGAGGGTTAGTCCAGAGTGAACGTAGAAAGCGAGAGAGTGTGAGTAGTAAGCAGAAGTGGATCAGGTTAATCCAGTGCAGCAGTGTTCACAGACAGAGATGAGGGAGCGAGAAGAGCTGAAAAAAGCCATTGAGCAGAGCGACAGGCTGCTGTCTCGCGTCCGCCAACTGGAGGAGGAGAACGCCGGACTCAGCAAGGAAAAGAATGACGTTTTCATTAAGATGCATGCTGTAAGTCAACAAGGAGTCTATTTGTGGGACTACTGGTATTTCAGTTATTTAAACACACGTTAAGGTCTTTTTTGTTTGTTTTTTGATGTGATAAACTGCTGGTTTAATCTGATTACTCTTCCATTTGGAAGAAAAGTAGCTTCGTTTAAAAAAGTACAATAGTAATGTTAGAACTTAGATTTGCATCACAGGACACTTTGTAGTCTGAATGTGGTAGCTCTCGCTGAAAGCCACGCTCCCTCCTGTTGAGCGGTGAAGTGATGATAAGTGGGTAGCAGAGCTGACTGTTAAATTATTGCTCTTGCTTTGCCTCATTGGACTAAAATATGGCAGACATGAATGGCCAGAGACATATGCATGTGGAAAGGAGGCAAACTGAGCAGTGAAATTGCAGGCATTCTTTGGAATGGAATGGTTCTGCTAATATGTCTGATTATTTTTGCTGCTGATTGCATTAGCAGATCCTCCAGATTCACTCACAGTCTCGTTTCCATCCACCACTTTATAGTCATTTTGGCAGCACTTGTATGACTGCAACTCCAGCTGGATTTCTGGATTCATTTCTTTGGACTCTTATGTTACTTTTGTTAAAAGTTAGCTTTTCAAAGATAAAACCGATAGCAAGCAGCATGAGAGCTAAAATAGAGTGGCATATATTTCGTTTCTCTTGTTTATTTGTAATTGAAATATGAACACCAACCAAGTAGATATATTTATCGGCTACAGCTGATTTAAAGCAGAGTGGAAAAGAGTTGTCCCTAAATAACACCACCAGAGAGACTGCACCTTTTTACTGTCAGTCATTTTAAGCAATCAGAAACTTCAGGTGTTAATTGACCTCTCCATTTGCGATGTAAATATGTAATTGACCATTGGAGTTCTCAACTGAGATTTATAATAGGTTAATGTACATTTATGTATTATATAACGGAGACTTTAGTGCTGGATGCAAACAGATGTAGTTACCTGGTGAAGAAGTTAATGTAAATGTGTGATATATATCTTTTCAGCACTTTGCCCATCTTTACTGGATGAGGATCAGCAGGTGCTTCATGTTTCATGCTTCATGAGGCATTGTAGTTGGTCAGTCACAAGTCATATCCAATTTTTTTTTTAGGATTCCTGCCATCTGACCTAATGCCTAATACCATTGGCTGATTTCAGTGTTTTCCATTATGCTCGGAAAAAGACCTGTGCTTTCCAGGTTTTTTTTTGCCTGTGTTCTCTATTGTGCTTTCAGCTGTTTCTGTGGGATTTCTCTTTCCTGGAGAAAGATCATAATTCCATAAATAACGGGGTCAGTGCCTAGTGTGTAGGCAGCCATGCTTCATTAACTCCTTGCCAGGCCAATACAGTGTGCTGGAGAAGAAAGTTGTTAAGATCTGCACATTCAAATTTGCACAAGGTTCCATAGTACACTGGCCATGGTACTTATACTTTATACTATGAAGTTATACTATGAATACCATACTATCCTGCTGTCTCCTCAAAACAAAAAGACCTTGCTTGTCGATTAAATGTTGATTCCTGGATGGGCCACCAGGGTGCTTCCTGTCTGGAGTTAGCATGTTTTCAGGCAAATTGGAGATATTAAATTGCCCATAGGCGTGAATGTGCTCAGCGACGGACAGGTGGTCTGTTCAGGGAGGTTCCCTGCTTTTTGCCCAGTGGGTACTGGGAAACACTCCAGCACACACAGTAGGATAACTGGCTTAAAAAGTGACTGAATTAATTTATATCATAAAACTGTTAAATACTTGAATCTGTTCAGTCGGATCAGGTGCTTCATCTCTGCCAATACTCTACTATTGTAACAATTTACACAGGGACTTGTATATAAACTTAAATCTAATAAAATAATAAATATAAGCTTATTCAAAACAAGCATAAAATCATAGAGCATAAAAAAACATTATAATTGAGCATAATTATAGCATTTTTGTAAGGAGTCTCTAGTGGCAGCATTTTAGTTAGCAGTAAAGCTGTTCTTTTAAGTTCTTAGGCATAGGACAAGAAGCTTTGTGGTTTCTTGGCTACATGACAAGTGGCAAAACCATATTGCTTTGTCTTTTTAACTTCAATAGAGAAAATAAAAAGAGGGAACATCTATTGATATAAATCAGTTGAATAGCATGAGGCACTGAAACAAGGCCAACATCTTTAACAGACTTTTTTAAAAGTACTGCTAAAGCTCTTTTTATCCACCAACAATTGAGAAATAAAATGTGAAACAGTTTTTCAAGAACATCCCAGATGCCCTATTTAAGCATGTGGAAAGCTTTAAGGTCTGGGGTAGTTTTAGCATTTCTGTGGCCTAGGGCAAGATCTCTAAGTTAAACCCAATTCATGGTTCAGTCAAAGAGAGACGTAGAAGTGAGATATTCTCTGATTCTCCTAAAATTGAAAATTGAAAGTAAATAAGAGTAGAACGAATATAAATAATAATATAATATAAAATACTATTAACAAACAGCTAGAAATGACAGATGGGATGTGAAGTGCCTTAATGTTCAATACAATATGCAGTACACAACATTTTGCAATTTTTTGCAAAACTGATTTTAAACATGGCTGCATTCACATTTGTTTTCATTTTTTAGACAAATGTGTTTTATGAGTCCCAGTGATCCTGTATGAAATAAAACACAGTACAGTGTTCTATTAAAGGAAAACAGTCCATGGTGGCATGGCATGATGCCTTACCACCCTGAAGCTGATTAACTTCCAATTACAGCACATCCTGCTGTGTTTTATTATTCTTACATTACAGCAAATTGTCAACGATTAAACAGTTTTGATTTATTAACCAAAAGAGCCGATCATATCCCACACTAGGCCTGTCCTTATTATAATAACACATTTACCATATTTATATAAGACTTGAAGGACTATATTAAATCTTCCAGATCTTCCAGATTAAATATAGAAGGTGTAGGTTATAATAGTCATGTTCGATCAGCAAAAGCTTTGAATACATGGATACAAAAGCTACAACAAAAGCTTACAACTTGGTTTCACAACCCTGGCAATACTGGAGAGGTTAATGTCATGATGAACAGCGATGACTCTTGTACACTTGATTTCATTGTCAACAGGCTCAAATGTACTTCCTAGAAGCCTTAGGAAACAATTTTAGCATCTAATTTCAGGTTACTTTATAGCATCTGCCATCTTTCAAGGGGTTGAATGAGGGCAAGGATTTGTTTTACTTGCTCAATTATTTCGAAATACATCAGTCAAAAGGGAGTTTATACGATTATGTTATCTTCCTCTCTCTTCCAAGGGTGGAAAAATAGCAATCAAATGATATGCACATCTGTTTTTGTTTGAAGGGAAATATAATGCTTAGCAAATGTACAGAATTTGTGGGAAACTGTATTATTATTCATTGTCATCAGCCATTATAAAAAATCCCAGAGGTTAAAGGGCATTATTGTAGTCACCAGTGAGTGTTTAAGCAGATCTTTGTTCCCTGTGCTGTGGATGTGGGTGTAATATTCTGTTTCATGAACAGCTGGCTATAATACTGAAGAGGAGAATAAAATAGATGCCATTGTTGGGCCTGAAACACTCATTAGATAGACTTATGCCACTACTTAGCATAGGTTGAAAAACACAGATCATTTTGCACATATGATCCAGCTCGGTTTCTGTTAGAGAGAGCAAGTTTACATTTGAAACGGCCCATACCTTGATGGTTCATCACCTGCTTAGATGTTTATCACATTTTTTCTTTTGATTCATGTCAACTGGCCAAAACAAATACAGAGGCGTAACATGTTTTGTCTGGTAATTCATTCAGACAAAAAGTCACATTCAAAAACATGTTCAATATCCTTTTTGTTCCCCACTGACTGATGAATAGCATGGCATTTTTTCATGCCTGACGCACAGACTGTCTTTTCTTATCTTTTCTTACTTAGCCTTCTCTGAGACGGAAGGCCAGTGTCGGCTAGCTCATTTTCACTGATGCTGTCTTTTTTGTGAAAAGCTAAAAAAACTCGCCTGACTCTGTCACCCTGTACCTGCGGCTTGTGGAGAACCCTTTGGATAAAGCATGAGAAGACACCACCTGTTTCTTATGAAGAAGGAGTGATTACCTTTTGTGAGGTGGAGCAGGTCGCTAACTTGCTAACATCAGCAACATTCCCCTCACCTTTCTTGTCATATAATCCAGAAATAAACAAGAAGCAAGAAGCTGTGAATCTGTACATAAAGGTGTGTAATATTCCGGTTTGAAGAGCATTTGCCAGTAAAACATTGGAATCGCTGTGTTTGGGACATGGAGGCTGTTCTAAACCAAACTGAGGTTTTTCCTGTAAACTGTCAGAGGTACAGTTCTCTGTCTGAGGACTCAGAAGGAGCCGGTGAGACACAGAAAGAACAAGAGGAACTGGATTGGGATAATTTTAGTACATCTATACCACATCGCCAGGTGTGTGTGTGTATGCAATTTTTTTAAACCTCGGTGGATAAGATTTTTAGATTATTTTGACCTTGTGGAGAGCTCTGGCTGGTCCCCATGAAAAAAAGTGTTGTTTTAACTTTTTTAAAGAAAACGAAAAAAAATCTTATTACTGAGGACAAAGTCAGGGTTGAGTTTAAGTATAGCATTTAATAGCTACATTAGTTCAGTGAAAGATCTAATAAAGAGTAAAACAGTGTCAATGTGTTGCAGTTTAAGAAAATTAAAGAGGTTGGAATCAGGTCAGTCTTTATCATTTAGTTGTTTATTTATTGTTGATTAATTTATATTAGGCATGGAAGTTCACTAAGGCATGCAAATAATTTTATGTTGTCAGTTTCTCTTGATGTTTGGGAGCAGGAACGAAATGCCAAGACACAATAAGCGTAGTAATGAATGCATGATAAATTTCCAATTGGCAAACACGTTCTATATTTTAGTGATAATTACAGTGGTTTAGATAAAAGCCAACAATATTGTTAGGAAGAGGTTTGAAATCTGAAGAAAGCATCCACATGCATATGGTCTGTCTAGTTTTGAAGCAGCAGATGTTTTTCATTTTCTAATTTAAGACTGGATTAAACTGTTTGTTTTCTACTTCTGTCATGACACGTTTCTGTTTTCTATATAAAAAAAAAAGCCTATGAATACTGCGTTGGAGTTTTGGCTTTGTGTTTTGGGATTATTCTGTTCACCATTTTAGCAATGGATGTTCACCAGGGGCTATTGTATCAAAACAAATATATAATCCATGTAATAGAAATGTTTCATATTCTGTATACATCTGGAAAAAAAAGTTTTAATATCATTCCAGCTGTAGTGAAAAATTAGACTTTTGACCTGAAGAGAACGGGTCAAGAAATGGCAAGTATCTTCCTCTCTTTCATCTTCCCCCTCATTCTCCACCTCTTTCTCCTCCTTTACCTCATTTCACCTCACCTTCATGTAACCCCCACTGCTTTCCTTCTTTTCTTCATCTTTTCTCTCGTCCTCTTCCTCGTCCCTGTGCAGGAGCAAGAGGCATTGCAGCAGGCTGAGCAGCGTTGTGTGCAGCTGGTCCAGGCCAGGCGTGAGCTGGAGGCTCAGGTGGCTCAACTTGAATTCCGTGTGGAGCAAGAGGAGGACACTAACGCTCAGCTCGCCTCGCAGAGTCACACACTTCAGGCGGAGTGCTGCAGCCTGCGCCAAGACGTAGAGGAGCTGGAGAGTGCTCTGAGAGCAGTGGAGAAGGAGAAACAGGTGATGCACACATGCACAGACAAGTGGTTGCACTATCATGTGCTATTTGTGCTTATTATTTCCACATCAGCTTAGGTGTCATTTAGGAGCAGAAAGCAACACAATCAGATGTAAAAAAAAAAATAATAATCATTTGAACGTACAGTGCATGTAAAGTTTATTTACATGCCATTTAGATGTTATAAGTTGGTCCTTCAGCTTTGTTTTCAGTTAAGGTTTAGTATGATTAATAGCATTTCCTCCTTTCATCTGCATTTATAGTGTCATAGTGATTGTTTCATTCATTGTATTGTGATAAATGACTGGATTAATCCAGCTGTATTACCTTGAATGAACCTCATGATAGATTTTGCAAAGCCATACTGCCAGTTGTTTAGGAACCGGTTACTTTCAGTATAACAAGTGGCTAAGAAGTTATTTGTTTCCTATGAAAGAGTAACAGCAGGCACAGGAACATCCTGTTTCTCTGAGAGGCATTTTCATTGCTAAACCTTGTCGAACCTAACACAAGAACAGACCTGTACTGTCAGTTGACTCTTTTACACTTTGAACAATGCCTGTTTGCACTGTTCCTGTAGCCACAGCTCTTCAGGTTACTCGAGCACATCTTCTTTTTACTATTCCATTAGGATATTCACACTACTGGAAAACTTATTCCTGATCTTCACTCTGAAATCACACTAACCTAAAGGTTATTCACTTTTTCAAATTCACTACTATATAACTCCACTGCAGCCCCTTGGCTCCCCAAAACCTTTTTATCTGAATGTCAGTGAACTACCTACCAATTATTCCTTACTCACTTTCTCATCTCTTCTCTAATCAATTGCTCTCAATAATAGATGTTTACTGAAATTTTTGTATGATGACTTCTGCCTATAAAAGTTTGAAAAAGCCTTGAGGTCAAATTGGAGTTAAGCGACGGTACTGATTTCGAGATGAAAGTGCTTGTGAAGCTTCGCCTCCACCCTGCCATAAGCCCTTCTGGTTTACATCTGCTTTTCAGACACTCAAAGAGACCACATACAAATGCATATACATGTACATCTAAACATCCACTAATGGTTTTAAAAGAGAATGTGTAATGAATATCAGCTGTAATGTCCGTATTATTAATAAATGTTACATATAATAATACGGTTTTGCTCTCTCTCTCTCTCTCTCTTTCTCTCTCTCGCTCTCTCTCTGTCTGTCTCTCTCTCTCTCTCTTTCTCTCTTTCTCTTTCTCTAGACTTCAGACAGCACAGTGAGAAAGCTATCAGAGGAGCTCTCCCAGAGCGAGATACTGGTGCAGAAGTTTCAGAAAGAAAAGGAGCATTTAGCTGAGTTCAGCAAGGTGAGGAAACTGTAGAATATATGCACTCTGTGTGTACAGGAAAGAAATAGTCCACTTTTATAAACTAGGTCTAAGTCTATAGTCACATATAGCTCTCACTGGTCTATACAAGTCTATAGCTCTCATTTGGGAAAAGGCAGGTAAACACCCTGGACTGGTATCCAGTCCATCACAAGGCAGATAAACAGACAAGCACATACACACACTCACATCTAGGGCAATTTAGCAACTCCAATTTGTGGGAGGAATCTGTAAACACAGGGAGAACAATTGAACTCACACAGAAAGGTCCTTGGTCACCCAGCCAAGAAAGCCACCAGGCCCTTGTTTCTGTGAGGTGATATAACTACCCACTGCAACATCACTACTCACTGTGCTGCCCCTCATTTGGCATTTGAACAAACATTCCTAAACTAAACCCTTATTTTTCCAGAATACCACAGATGACCTATGTTCTTTGCATGAACCTCAAACAGAATTAAACTTATAGCACTTTGATGGTTGATTACACCCAGAAGTGAAAAAGGAGAAAATTGCATTTAAATGATACCAATATCAGTGCAAATAAATCAGACTGGCTGTCAGCTGAGAAACATTTAAAGACGGGATGTTAGCCAAAACGCTGCACAGTGTAAATATGCGTAAATAGGCTTTAAAATCTTCTCCACATGTTTAGATATTATAATTTTGTGTAGTATATTTTTAAATATGCTGGAAATATGATGGATTAAAACTTTTACGTTGATCATGATAGTAGTAACCAGATAAGCATGTAGTATAGCTTTTCTCAGCATTGGTTTTTTTTAGTGGTTTATCTCAGAACACAGTCCTATTTTTCATATTTAGCACAGTAGCCGACACCCTGCTTTCTTTGAAGATGAAGAGACACGTGTAAGAAAGAGTCAAGGCCACTCCAGGGGGATGAAATCTACGTCACGTTTCCTGGCTGCTATACTGCTTAAATCTCACTCATCTAGAACACATGTTGAAGGCTGTTAAAATCGGAGATCACATCAAATTGGCAGAAGACCAGTTTCTTTTGCCAGAAAGGAATTTTAGAAGACTCGCAGCTCACCTTGCCTTTAATACAGAGGAGTACAAAAGGCTTAAAACAACAACAAAAAAATTAGCATGAATTAGAACAATTTGGTGACAAAAAGCCATAATGTTGCGGGAATATTCTGAACGTATTATTATAAATATGCCATGATGGCTATTTACTGAAAGACACATGATAATATCAGTTGTATAATAGAGAAATAGTCGTGCACAATCTCTCTTCAGTCCTGTAATCACTTGTATCTCAGAAAATCCCCTACAATTTTCTGCTTTTGAAGAACTGTGAGTGTATTGTAGAGTAAAACATGCCAGATTGTGAACAGTAGCAGCTCCATTTGCCAGGTTATCACTGTCTGTAATTTAGGATCTGTGGCACTGGGCTTTTTTCTCACCCCATTGAGCGTGCATGTAAAGAGGCTTTAATACTTAGCCAGAGAGGTGGATAATTGAGTCAAATGGAAAACGATACACAGGGTGCAATTTAGTATTTATTTCTCGGTCAGATGTTTTGAATCTACTTGGAATTTGTATTAAAGGATTTGATTAAGCTATTGAGCGGCACACTTCCTCCGACAGACTCCACGGCTGAGGTAAACGAACACATCCCAGCTGTGGATCAAAGATGGCAGCAAGTCAGATGAGAGTCACAGTTAATGTTTTAGTGCCTCATATGTTGCACAGACCCCTGAAACGTGTTTTACTTTGCCAGAAAGCAATTGAGGACTTACAGTTTGAAGAGGACAAGGTGAACCTCTTGGCGAAAGAGAAAGCAAAGTTACAGGTACACGCTGAGGAGGTGAGTACCACATCTTGTATAAGACCCTATCCAGACAATGTTTCCCTAAGCAGACAATGTGTCTTATTCCTGTTTGCTTTGATGGGTGTATTGTTAGGATGCTGTCAGCGGTGATACACACAGCTTGTGGGATTTTATGAAGTTAAATTTGGCTCCTATTTGTGATGTTTGACTTTGTGGTGTGTGTCAGTTGGAGTATCAGCTGGAACAGGAGAGGAAGCAGCGCACTGAACTGGAAAGGAATAGAAGGAAGTTAGAGGGCGACAGTAAGAACACCATGGAGAACCTCACTGAGCTGACCAAGATGAGGGCCAACCTGGAGGATCTGATCAAAAAGTGAGTTATTTCGAAGTACAGTGTACACAGTAGAAGTAATTCAGATCAGGAGTCATCTTTAATTCAGAAAGCTAAATGCTTTCAAAGTCTAAAGGAGATATTTGTGCCTAAACAGATGGTAGATGTTGATGTCTCAGTTCAGGGGAAAAACAGATGTTTGGATGCCTTGTGGCTGCTATAACATGATATCTGCTTGGAGTGCCGTTATCTTACCTTTGATGAGTTAAGGGCCTTCAGGCTCTCAAAGCTGTTCAGGCTTGTTAGTATGCACTTACCCCAGCAGACCCAAGGATAATCCCCAGAATAAAAGAACCTCAAACAGACAACTGAATGCAATAAGAAACAAAATTTTATACTGTATATGATACTAGTCTTCAACATACAGGCAGATACACATTAGAAAATGAATGTCCATTCTTTGGTATGTCCATTCTTTGCAGGATAACAGAAACCTGAGTTGTTTTTTTGTTTTTTTGGCTTGTGTTAATGGATGACATTTGACTGACATTTTAATAACCATTCATCTGAGACTGCAGTGGTGTTTCTCAACCCATATTACATCTGTCTGCTAATTTATCCACGTCACAAATCTCTCTCTCGCTCCTCTTTCATTCTCATTTCCCTCCTCTGTGTCCTGTCAGGAGAGATGTGGAGATTAGTGACACCAGCAACCGGCTGGAGGCTGAGGAGGCACTGAGTGCAGGGCTCCAGAAAAAGAATAAGGAGTTGCAGGTGAGGCGTGTGGGGGGAGAGGGAGCATTCCTGTCTTTCAGCGCTCCTAAGGTCCCGAACTCTGATTTGCGAGCCTGTGCCTCTCGACAAACCCCTCCTGTGCACTGAGATGGCAAAACCATCCCTAAGAACATACAGTTTGGCCTGATAATGATCTCTCTGATGTAAAATGTGAAACTAGCCACACTATGGTATGGTCTTAAAAAAAAAAAAGCTAAAAGACTTTTTAAAAGATGAGAAGTAAATTGTTTCAGGAGAGAAGCACTGAATTTATTTATCTACCGATTTTGCCTACTGATGCTACTGAATAAAAATTGTTTGTTCGTATTTGGTACAGTTGTACAATTCTGTTATATTTTGAGGTGTAGGATTTCTGTGTTCCACAGTATGTTGCATCTCATTCCAGATGTATTCAATAATGTTGGGATCAGGTGGGAATGGCAAAACCCTAATCTCAGACGAGTATTCCTCTAACCATAATTTGGAATCTCTAGACATGTGTGGCGGTACATTGTCCTGTTGAAAGAGGCCAAACCCATCAGAACTAATGCAGGGCATAAACTGGTGTAACTTATTGGAAAGGAGACACATATAGCGTTCATCTGTCAGAGGCGTTTGTAGATGTACCAGGAGTCCCATGTAATGACAGTTGAACAAACTCCATACCGTTATGGAGCCACCAGCAGTCTATGTATTTTGCACAGACAAGAGTCTTTATATTCATTAATTTATTCTTATTACATGGAAAACACACCATGAATAGAATGGCGGCCCATTGCAGTGCAACATAAACCACTCATTCACATATTCATTCAAAGTTAGTGGCGATTTATTATAGTCAACCGACCTACTCATGCTTTTGGGAGCGTGGCAAAACCCCCACTTATACAGAAAGAACAGAACCTGAGCCAAGGATGAGGCCATCCATTTCTATTTCCAGTTCTCATCAGGATTAAACCATATTCTATTGTACTAAAGAGCTCTGCATTTTTAACTGAAGGTGGCACTTTGTCAGTTTTCAGCTGAAGACGCTTTTCAGTTTGCTTGTTCAGTTAAAGTGCTGAAAGTTATGTTAGTTGCTGTGTTAGTATAACCTCTGTCACCTTTGGGTGTCATGAACATGTGACATGCTCTTTATGAATTTCGCACATTCTCTGTCCTGGCAGGTTTATATAACGGAACAGGTTCATTTTGATATTGTCATAGGATATTACTTATAAAGTAGCAGTGATTATAGGTGTCACCATTAGTGTGAATACATTTATGTATATGCCATGCTGAAAAACGTGCAAGCTTTATAGTAGAAATAATAAAGTAGACTACAAAAAAGTAGACTAATAATAAAGTAGACTACAAAATCTTGGAAAATACTATTACTTACTATACTTCAGTATTATTTTGGCACATTTATATTTTTTTATTCAAATGTATACTTTTATGTATAATATTAAAAACTCTCAAGAATCAGGCCAATTTGTCATCTACTGTGACTTATGGTAAAATACATAGTTAATGCTATAGCTACAGGTATACATCTGAATATAGATAAGCCACTGGGCTGCAGTGTGGAATATGAGGATGAAAATTCTTGGCTCTACCTCAGTAAAATGATTTGATAAGCTGGATTGTGCTAATACTTATATAAAATAAGGCAACACTTTTGCTTTCCTGTATCTTTAACTTTAGCTTTAACTGTATCGAGTTTGGTTGAGTTTTTTGCAAACCTTTTGTTAACGATCTATAACTAAGTAAGTTAAACTAAATCCTAAAACTAACATGCTAGGTGCGATTAGCATTGATTCTAGTAACTAAAATAAAATGTCATAACTGCAGGTAAAATTCTAGCTAATGTTAATGTTCTAGCTAATGTTGCATAATATTGTGGCTTCTGATTCATTCATTAGCAAACTATTTTACAGTAGGCGAAATATGTACCTACTTAAAAACAAAAATATTTTAACTATATATTTAAGTAATAACTTTTCTCACTTAAAACATGACATTGACTTCATACTTAAAAACATAACATAACTTTTTATTTAAACCTTTATTTACATTTAAAAGTAGAAAATGTAGCACATTGGAGTTTTTTTTTTAAACGACTATCCTTATGCCTGAACCGCACAGAAGGACAAGATAGACAAGAGAGATATCCAGAAAGTGACAAAGTGTGTAGCATAATACCTCTGTGATCAAGGAGCTTTTTTCCTTGCCCAGAACATAGAGGCTCTTTGTGCACGTACAGCAGAAACAGGATCTATGTGTCAGCAAAGGTAGACATGTTTTCACGTAAGGCCAGGGTATTATCTATATTATACAATGCAGGCTTTATGGACAACTCTCCATTAATCACAGCTTAGGTGGACCTGGAAGGCACAAAAGCTAAGCTGGTTTGACAGAAGCCCCACCACCGTGTTATTTTAGTGGATCAACCGATCATACCCGTTCAGGTGGAGCCTTTCTGTGGGCTGTGCGTTAAAGGTCCACTGCTTTCCTATCTAAGCTTATTTTTCAACACACAATGTTTACGGCTTGAATTTCAGCATCTAGGCTGTCACTTGAGATGTTGACGTCTTTGTTCAAAAATGTGTTGGAAAATATTAATCTCTCATGTGGACTTGAGGAAAAGTCCTGTCATCAGCCAGTTAGATGAGCAGGAGTCCTGGTTCTGTGCAGCACCTGCAGTAATATACTACTGAATACACAAAAGGCAACCAGGCTAAAATGTACACTAAAGCAAAGGAAGATCTACAGGTTGCGATCAGGGTTTGGCTTATTCGCTGAAACTGTTTGTTCAGAATTTCTTTCCCAGAATACAATTGCCTACGCTATTGGAAGCCCCATGGACACATATGCTTTCAATTTATAACCTATGATGATGGTTAGCCATAAGAATCCATAAGGAAGTGCAGTCATGTCAACTGAGACAATTGATTAATAACAGGGTTTACCATTAGAGCAGAGTTTCCTAGTGACGTGGATGAAATCTCTGCAGAAGTTCTTTAGTCCAGCAGTTTGTGTATAGGCAAGAAGCTGCAGTTTTGCTAAGGAGTCTAAAGGGGGTGTGGAGTTTCGGTGCAGTGAATCCTAAATCCAGTGAGCCCCTGTGTGTGTGTGTATGTGTGTGAGTGTCTCTGCATTCGCATGTTTTTGTCTGATTTGGTCTGACTGCTGCTTGGCCATGGCTGTGCTCTCTGCTGAGGTTCTGCGCTGGCATGTGAGTTTCTTCTCTCTCTATCCATGTGCTTTTTGACTGTTTGTAAATTTTGTGTAAATTTGCTCAAACTCTGTGTTAGATCATGCACTGTTGCAGTGTGACTTCCCAGGATTGTACATTCAGTCTATTCTGGTATTAGCCTCTTTAGTGATAATTTTCTTAGATAGTCGTGCTTGAATTTTTGGATGCCTTGGTTTTAGGTTTTCAATTTGATCTGCCCAAATTTCTCTCTCTCTCTCTCTCTGTCTCTCTCTCTCTCTTTTTCTCTCTCTGTCTCAGACAAACACACACACACACGTACGCACACATAGTATGAATGCATATAAGCATGTACATGCATGCAGGTTGCTGACTGCTTTCCAGGATGTACGTTATGGGACATCCTCCAGCTATGTAACTCCTCTATAGATAAAAAAGAGATTGGGTGCCACAAGACAAAGACAGCTATTAATTTCTATGCTTACTCCCATAAATTTTAATCACAGGGAAGGTTTTACACCTGAGAATACCTCCCACATTGAACTGTTCCAGCAGTCAGTTCAAGTACAGGAGAAGAAGCTACTTTCGATGATAAAATAGTCAAAAGGGTGAAAATCCGGTGTTGACTAAATGACTGTATAATCCTGGTTGCTTTAAGAACTTGACCTTGTGTGGTATTTTAACCAAACCTTCGGCAGGTCTCATGTGGTTTGGGTTTCTTTGTGGCTGCACTGATTAGTAACCTTATCTTACAACTGGATACAATCAGCATAGACATGAATCGAAAGCTTTTTTCCTCCTTAGAATAAAAGAAGTCAGTGTCATTTTTTTTTTTTATCAGGAAATTGCTTTTTGTCATCGCACAGCAGAATTAATAGCAATACATGCTAATTCTAATATTATACGATGATCTGTGAGGAGCAGAGACTTTGAGCCATTCTACAGATAAAAACAGTGGGCAAACAAATTCCTGCACTAAATTGCACCCTGTGTTTAAAGCCACCGGTATGCAGGACTAAAAGCAGGACTAAAAGAGTCCTTTACCGCAACACTGCTCTTTATATGGCAACCCCTTCAGCCCTGTTTAAAGGACAATACACTGCAATTGCATTGCATGCTGATAGACTAAACATTTATCCTGGGAACAGAGAATAGTTTCCTATTAGACTTTTGTTCTAAATGTGAATAAGCTGAAGCAGATGGAACACAAGCACAAATTAGAACAGTGTGTATCAGATTACATTGTCTCACTGCACTGAGAGCTTTATGATGGTGTGAAATCGAACAACGGTGTGCAACTAGATTGACTTCATCTGCTTCTGTTCGCAGGTCCGCATTGAGGAACTGGAGGAAGAACTGGAGGCAGAGAGAGGCATGAGAGTGAAGGTAAACTTTAACTCCTTTAATTCTGCAATAAAAACACCATACTTGTGGATTTAGATCTCTGACTTTCTCCTTTAGTTCTTTATATTCTCTTAATATTAGCCAATTTTCAGTAAGGTCCTTTTTAATACTGTAGAAACTTAATATTTTGTTTAACAGTAAATTTCTCTTTTTGTCTGAGTGACAGTGAGTCTTCAAGTGTAGTTGCATTTATAAAGAAAATACTTGCAAGTACATCATCACATCAGGTGCTTTACCAACAAAGCAGCATGCTATTAAATCAAAAAGTAAACCAGAAGTAAGTATTAAGTATTTAACCCCAAACCTACTGATAAAAGATGGCTTCTGCTGTCTAAAGCTCTTAATCCGTAGCAGAGCTGATGCTGCTTACAAAAAGGCAGGTGTGGTAATTTACCATGAGTTTGGCCTGTGCTCAAGCTTAGGAGTAGTGAGTGTGTTGGCATCCTAGTGAGAGGGAGAGGGCGGTGAGAGCTTCTGTGGTTTAAGCCCAAATGATTTGCACCTGGAATAATAAAGCCAGAAAACCTCCCCAAAGGTTTTCTGTGAGACAGTCAAACCCAAGTCATGCTGGAATTTAGCAAACATAGTGATGAAGGATGACTTCATGATTTATCTCTTTCAGAATGTTTTGTTTAGAACTGATATTGTATATATTAAAATGTTGCCGTAATAATAAATAAAATGTTTTCCAAAAGGACTTATATAATAAATATAAGGCAATTAAGCCTGGACATATATTTTCTAATCTAATCTACTATTTATTTGTTCTATTTTTTCTTGTTTTCTACAGTTAAAATAAGCAAAATCTGGATATTTTTTTACTTTTACATATAATTTTTTATGTTTCCATTCTTGCTGCACTTTGTGGTAAAAAAAAAAAAAAAAAAAAAGGTTACATACTATCGAGAGCATTTCTTGCATATTCCTACACTTGCACTGTAATGTGCAGAGACAACTGATAAAGAAATATTTTCGATGATGCAAGCAGGACATGGTGTCTTCCATGGACATTTGATGACATGCCTCTGGGCTCTGTTTCACACTGGGTGGCATTCTTAATGGAGCACAGCTCTACTACTGAGCCAGAGAGGAGTGTGAAGAGTCATGCACAGACATGTACACCTTTATCTCTGTGTGCCTACCTGCACCTCATCAGACCCCTTCTCACTCTCTTGCACATATCAGACATACTACACAGTCTGGCCATTGTTTTCATCTTTCTCTTCACTGATAGAATCGACAGAGTCTGACGCCATTAAAGTCCAGAAATTTCTTTTCCAGACAAAATATAACAACAATATAAATGCATATTATACATAGGCCTATGCAGCTAAACACACTTACTGGGTCTTTAACTTGAGTTAATCATGGTCTTCATGACCTGTACTAGCTGATGAATGAAAGATTGATTGACAGGTAGGTAAACTGAAGCTAGCGTTGACACGTTGAACTGCTAGAAAAGACTTTTTCCAGTGCCAGTGATGGAGCACCATATGATCCTTTTCGAGGTCAAAGGCCATGTTGTTGATTTCGCCCAGGCTTGCAGAATGAAGCCCCTTCTGGGTGTCAAATGAAACTCACCAAGGCTGTTTTCACTTTATCACCATCAGTTTAAGAACCTGAAGGTTGAGCAGGTCACAGACGAGCCACAATTCTTCTAGTTTACTGTCTCCTGAATCTCACACTGGCAGGAACGAACACTGATCAATGTCCTGTGAATGCTATGATAAACTAATAGCCATTATTCTCTGTTATTTGACAGTTCAGCTAACATCTGTAATGGCTTTTAAACAGCTGTAAATTGACAAGGGGATGCGGTCAGTGCAGAAATATGCTTTAATGTATCACACAATAATTGTTTGTAATTATTTTTTGTTCAATAAGTGATCATCTGTGGCAAAGGGATAAAAATGTTTTTTATTATAACATTTTCTCATGAACTAAAAATCTTGTGTGATTGTACATGATTCCAGCTTAGGAAATGCAAAGGAAAACATTAGATTCATATGACAAAAAATAAAAAAATGTACTGGAATTTAGTTAAGCATTATATAATTCAGCATTTAATTCTTCATTTCCTATTATTTCATTAAAAAGATTAGGTAATGTATAAACAACACAATCAAGCTTCACTATTTAGTGTGGCAGGTTTTCTGCTTATCACTACTGAACGTAAAGCTGTCTGTCAATTGCAATTTTATGTACTTTAATTATCGTTATTTATTATATGATTGCTTAAAAATCCAGCATAAATTCTACTATAGAAGATTTTGCAGTATTTAAGTTAAGGCTGTAGTACTTTAGTCTCTGACTCAGTGCTTTTTTCTATTGTTCCTGACTTGTCTTGTATTTGTTGGTATTTGCACTGATGCTTTGCTCATCTCTGCCAATTGGTCTCGCCAAATACTCTAGCTGGTCTACCGAGTCCAGCTGCCTTTATAAAAGACATGTTGTTGTTCTCAACTCCTCCTTTAAAAGAAAGTCGCTGAATAAATGAGCTTGTTCAGAAAACAGACATCGGTTTGTTTTAATCAAAACTGACCTAGAACTGTTGCTGACATTCTAGACATTCTCTTTTTTTGGCCACAGACAACATGGATTTAAACCTCTTTGGACTTGGTCTTGACTAGTCTTGGTTGACAAAGGTGGTCTTTACCTGATTATCCCTAATATGCTTGTTTTTAGAGCCTCGTGGTGTAAAATATTGAGTTCCAGATGTTCATGCATACAGGTCTACGCACACCTAGGACCTATGTAACATATTAATAAGCATTGCAAAAATGTGTTATAAAGCAACAGTGGAGACTTTCTGAACATTATGTATATGAAAGGTGGGTGTCAACTTGTGAGGTGTTATTAGAC
The DNA here is from genome assembly GCA_028565595.1 of Duopalatinus emarginatus. Taxonomy (NCBI): domain Eukaryota; kingdom Metazoa; phylum Chordata; class Actinopteri; order Siluriformes; family Pimelodidae; genus Duopalatinus; species Duopalatinus emarginatus. Next base: position 17,190,503 of record JAOVVF010000051.1, on the reverse strand, counting down.
TTTTTTGACTGTTTTTACAGGAAAGGAAGAAAAGAAAAAAACGCTCAGTTGTCTGCATGAGTTTACTGATTTGACATTTCTGCAATGAAATATAATTTTAAACGTCATATTCATGATACTTTAAAAAGGTCACAAAATATATAGGAATAAATAAATATATATATATATACTTAATGTTATGCCCTTGTTAAAAAGTAAATTATATGATTCCAGCACAGAGAAAAGTAACATGATCGGTAAATGCAGATCATCGTAGATTTCTTAATACTTCATGTATGTGCTGTAAATACGTTTTCTTTTAATTTATGCTGTGTGTATTATTGTGTTATTATTGTATTACTGCTATGCTTATAGTTGACTAATTTGTGTGTAGTAACAAGTAGATCAGATTTTCTCCCTTCCTCACTATGCTATAGCACAGTGATGGGAAAACACAGCACATATGATGAGCACTTAATCTGTGAGTAAGCATGAAAGTGGTTATTCTACAGCTTTATGTAAACAGTGTAAGAGTAAGACGTTCATAGCCTTCTCCTATCTGTCACTAGGAGCACTTATGCTGCAAATCATGTCCATAAAAGTAATCCCCCCCCCCACCTCTCTCAACACACGCAGTTGTGAACAAACAGCTCTTTAGTTAAGTTTAGTTAAGGTTATTGTCATATACTAGATAACAAATACAGACATTGTTATCTTTATCATTATTATCATATTGTGGAAACAATATGAAACAATATATCGTCACCTTCCTAAAATAATTGCCCAACTCATTTTTTCAAGTTTTTCACGAAACACGAAAAAACAGACTCTTGACATAGGCTATTATACTAAAGGGTAGAATCAATGATCTGATCAGGTAGGCCAGCATCATGAGAAGATGATTTAGGCAAAAAAGACCATTATTTTAGGATGGTGATGATATGGATAGATAAAAAATACAGTAAAAAAATTTACAATATTACAGCAAGTTGGTCAGTGTGTGGTAGTGTAGTGTAGCAATTTTAAAGTGATTGCTAGCAAAAGTGTAGTCTTATTGTAAAGCAATGAGAGTAATGAAGTAGTTATATAATGTTATCTTTAAAAGTATAGTATTAATGGCGTGTAAGTGTTAGTTTTTCAGTAGCCTGATTGCTTTTGGTTAAAAAGCTATCTCTAAACCTAGAGCAATGATATGTAAAATCAAAAACAGTTATCATATCATATGATCATGAGGTTTGCACTTGCTCAATGAGTGTATGCCTTCACTCTCAGGTAGAAAAGCAGCGCGCTGACCTGACCCGAGAACTGGATGATCTGACAGACCGGCTGGAGGAGGCAGGAGGTGTCACAGCTTCTCAGGTGCTCTCATTTTTTAATAGAACAACAGAGGAAATAAGGTGTTTTCAAATCAGTACTTACTAACTTGCATACTGACTTTATCACTCAATTTATTTTCTGTAGATGGAGATGAATAAGAAGCGTGAGGTGGAGCTGCAGAGGCTGAGGCGTGAGCTGGATGAGTCCTCGGCTCATGCGGAAACGATGGCGGCGGCTCTGAGGAAGAGGCACGGGGAGGCACTCACTGAGCTGAGCGAGCAGTGTGAGGGCCTGCAGAGGACTCGAGTCAAACTGGAGAAGGAGAAACAGAACCTGCTGCTGGAGGTGGATGACCTGGCAGCTTCATTAGACACCATGCAAAAAGCCAAGGTCAGAAAACCAGAATACGTAAAACCATGATCTTGTGGTTTTTATACAATTTTGATATATAATAAAGATATTTATTATTTACCTGTTTGACTGAAATGTTTACGGTAGATTAGTGACAAATTTGGGACACCTTTGGACGCTTCTGTGGAAAGAAAGTGTGGTTAACATTCATTCTACACAATTGGATTAATACACAATTATAAATGTCATGACAAAGGTTGTTATTTTCTAATATTCTTAATATCCTGTTAATTCTAACTAATTAGTTAATTAACTAATTAAGTTAAACAATATATGCATGGTCAGATATTGCATTGTTTAGTTTAGTTTGATTTTTCAAAGTTTCAAAAGTGTAACAAAAAATAACAATAATTATAGAAAAGAAAATTAATAAGTAACATAAAAAGTAAAATTAAAATATAAACTTAATGAACATGAACATCAATACGGAAACTAGTAATGACCGAAAAGCTATAGTCTGAAGCTGTAGCTTATTTTGACTACCCTTTTTAAATTCAATACAATCTTACATTTAAACATTAGACATGTCTCACAAGAACTTAATTAACTTAATCTCATTAACAAATGCCCTGAATAATCCACCCTGTTTATATATAC
>JAOVVF010000051.1:17157384-17171594 GCA_028565595.1 Duopalatinus emarginatus | reverse complement strand
AGCTATAGGCATATTCATAAATAACACAATTGATTAATGCGTTAAAATTCACAAAATCACAAAAATGGAATTAAACTATATATATAAAATTCGTAACTCACCAAGTACGTTTTATCATGAACTTCATGTGCAGTTCCACCTCAAAACCGTTAGAGGCCGCTATTGTGTATCGTTTAAAATTAAAATGACCCAGCTGGCAATAATACATTAATGACACAGCACATCAATATATAAACACTTCTTTAGGAAAAGTCATATTTATTTATTTTAACGTAACTGCATTGTGTATTTTCTCATATAAAGGGAAAAAAAACTACTAGCTTGAATTATAGTATTGTATACTATTGGAGTGTAAATTAGTAATATAGTAATATAGATGTTTAGTCCGTGTCAGTTGTATGTGTAGTGTTATGGATAAAAGTGACAAATTTAATAGAAGTTAATAAAAAGGACTACTTAAAACTGGTTCGTAAGTTTGGAGATTGGGTTTTCTTAAAGTTATTATATTGGTTGTAAATCAGTAAGCTTCATCTAACGCACCTCTGAATGATAAAGTGTGAATAAACCAGATATTTTAATTCCATATTTAGGAAAATCCACCAGAGGGCGCTAGAGTCTCTGCAGGCCAGTTTAGATGTGGAGGTGAAGGGCAGGACAGAGGGAGCACGTCTGAAGAAGAAGATGGAGAATGATATCAATGAGCTGGAGTTACAGGTGGACCTGCTGAACAAGAACAATGCAGAGCTGACAAAGACTGGCAAAAAGATGCAACAACAAATCAAGGTTCAACACAGACCGCCCCCCTCCCCCCAACTTGTCTGAACTATACAGTTCCCTTTTTATTATCACTAAATTATGACTCATAAACCACTCTCCAATAGAGATCTGCATCTCCATCACCAAGGCTAAGTGTATCGTCAACAATGTGATACATTAATGATACATATGGAGCTACTATTAGTATAATACAATGTGATTACCTGTATAATGTGATTTACCCGTATTGTGATGCAGTAAGTTTCAACATGATTTATTTCAGCACAATACAATGTGATGCGAAAGCATCTGATGATTATTCACTATGGTATGGGACATGCGTCAAGCTCAGAGACTTGATGAGAATTGGCCAGTGACAGCAATGAAGATAAGAAAGTGTACTTGAAAAAGAAGGGATTGCTATAATTAAGAAATTACATATTATAGACAACACTTCTAAATTAATAAATGCATATGGTCGCTACTAATTATTATATATAAATATATTGGATATTACCAATGCAGAGGCATTAGAAACAGTACACCCTGTATTCATTCCTATTTATATCTTGGACAACGACATCATAAAACTTTATGGCAGTGCACTAATGCAAATTGGTGAATCATACGAACTCTCTACCACATGGTTTCTGGACCTGGTGCATGAAGAATTTTAGGTCTAAATGATCACACTGAACACCTAAACCCACTAAACCCTGCACAGTGACATGATCTGACAATCTGCATGGTCTCTCTTTCAGGACCTTGAGGTTCAGTTAGAAGAAGAAGGACGAGTACAGGAGGAGCTGAGAGAGGAACAGGTTCTGCTGGAGAGACGCTGCACTCTGCTGGTCACTGAGGGAGAAGAGAGACGCACTGGCCTCGAGGTAGCTGAAAGAGCTCGCAAAACCCTGGAGACTGAGCTCCAAGAGGCCATGGAGAAATACAATGACATCAACAACCAGGTGCAGTCAAGCAACAAACAATCTAAACACACCTAGCACACCTAAACACACCTATAGCAATAGTAAATTCATTTACCATGCTTTTATCCTTGTTAATAAGAACTTAGTATAACTGTTTCCTTATGACCTGTCAACACAGTTACAGTCAGCTTGCAGCGGGAAGCGGAAGCTGGAGGTGGATCTTCAGCAGATCACTCAGGAGCATGAGATGCTACAGAATGAACTGAGAGGAGCTAATGATAAGATCAAGAAAGCTGTATGTGAGGTAGGATTTAGTATTTAGTAATACATGACACATTATGTTTTATACATAGCAATATTATAAACAGAGGTGTGCTCCTTCTCCAGGTTTGCACTTTACTGGTATTGGGGATATGTGAGGGTTTGGGGCATGAGGGTGTAAAATTAGGACAGTCAAAAAAAGTCATGAACTTCAATTAGTTACTAACATATAATTCTTATTATTAGTTATTAACTTTAGTCTGATGGTCAAGCAATTAACCAAAACAGAAATTACACAAGATCACACTTTCAAATCTAAAAGATGCACAATAGCGTTGTAAATTAACTGATCACGTTAAATAAATAACTTCACCTGAAAATCTTTTTTTTTTCATTTTAGCTATCTTTTTACCTGTTAATAGTAAATCATTTTACTCTGATTAGTCCTTGCCAACAATCATAACGAATTTTACCAACTACAGAAATAAAAGTAGTCATAAAAAATGCTAATTATTTTTAGTAGCATTGGCCCCTGGAGTAACATGGTGGATTAATTAAAAATAGCTCTATTATTTACACTTCCTCGTATGCACACCTGTCATCAAGACTTTTCCAGTTGTCCAATTCTATATTTTTTTAGTTTGTATTGCTAATAATGATTGTTTCAATAAGTTTAGTAACATTTAAATGTAAGTATATGATTGTAAAATAAAGAGAGATCACTATGTAGTTAACAAAACGGTTAAGCTTCCAGAAGATCATCTTAAATCTCACTCCATCATCATCTCATTTTTCTGTGCAGGCTGCGCGAGTGGCTGAGGAGCTGCGGGTGGAGCAGGAGCACAGTTTGCATATGGAGCGTGTGAAGAAAGGTTTGGAGGCTCAGCTCAAAGACATGACTGTCAGACTGGATGAGGCTGAGCAGCTGGCCATGAAAGGAGGAAAAAAGATTATTCAGAAGCTGGAAGGCAGGGTAAACCACAGAAATTCACACTGCCTCCATATAAACCGCACTTCACTGAAGTGCAAACACACATCCAGGTTTTATTGACCACTCAGTGACCTCATGTCTCAGCTTTTATTCTTGTGCTGTTGGTTTTCGGACAATCCACAGAAGACAATTTAAAGTTAAAACCACTGACACTGTTATGCTTTGGGGAAAGTTTATTTATTTTTGCTGACATGATTTACTACCACTTGTCCCCTCAGCTTACTGAATGGTTTGATAAAAATAAAAATTATGTAAATCATATGCTATGACCATCACACTCAGTTGGACACCTATAAGATTTGTTTTAGACCCCACCATCATCAAAACACCAACTGACTGAGAAACAGTGTTCATCTCTCCACAGATTTTAGTCTATACTAAGATAGAGTGAAGCTGTTCTGGTCCAAATACCAGTATAATTTGTCACCCAACTTCTGCATTGTCTGCACTGTTTTAATCCGGCAGGTAAAAGAGTTAGAGTTGGATTTGGAAACTGAGCAAAAGAAGTACGCAGAGACGGTGAAGACACTGCGAAAGAATGAGCGGCGCCTGAAGGAGCTACTCTTCCAGTCTGAGGAGGACCAGAAGAATCAGCAGAGAATGCAGGAGCTACTGGAACGCCTTCAGATCAAAATGAAAACCTATAAGAGACAAGTGGAGGAGGCGGTATGACGAACATCACTTTAAACTAACTAAAAAAAAAACGAAGCTGAAAGGCTAAGTTCAAACATTTGGGTTGTCCTGAAATAAAGTGGGAAAGAAAAAAGTGTGTGAGAGAGAGAGAGATAGAGAGAAAGAAAGAAAGAAAGAAAGAAAGTAAGTTGTGGAAAAGTGTAAATGGTATAAACTAACTACATACAAAAATGATACAACATAAAAGTACCAGTAACATACCAGTCAAGACAATGGGGGAAAACGAAAGTGAAGTGAAGAAATGTGTATTCAGCACTTGATAAATGTGTTCTTGCAGGAGGAGCAGGCCAACATAAACCTGGCCAAGTACAGAAAGACTGTACATGAGCTGGACGATGCAGAGGAGCGAGCTGACATAGCTGAATCTGCTCTCACTAAGATCAGGACTAAGAATAGAGGCAGTTTCGGAAAGGGCTACTCATCAGTAAGTCTGACCATGATAGCACATCACTTACATACATGTTATCTGTTTTTACTGTTCTGACATCCTGTTGTTCATAACGTGTTGCAGGGTTACAGCACTCCGTACGCAGGGGTGGTAAGATCCCCCAGCTCTGTGGGGTCAGAAGGCAGAGGCGAGAAGATTCTGACTGATGACGATGAATCAGTCAGTTCTCTCATCCCCACTTATCTCAATTCTCTGAAAAAACTCATGATTGACTAAAAAAAAAAAGATTGATTACTGACATCTGCTGGTCACACATTTATATTCTCAGTATTATTCTTTTTCCTTTAAGTACAGTGTGGGCTGTTGGTCAGTGATGTGTTAGTTATTTTGGCAGCATACTCTTGCACACTGGATCTGCAATAGTTCACCAGTCTTAAATTAAATGAACTGGGATTATTGGTTCATATACAGAATCCTTAAAAAAAAAAAAAAAAAGCCAAAGCAACAACACTCCAATTATACAACTGTTTATCTTTTTGCCAAAATGCCAGTGAATAATCAGGAGTAAATATTTTATTAGACTTTAATTGTTATTATTTTCTTTTCTTTTTTTCCTTTTTTTTTATAAACCAAGTGAGTATTTAAAGTCATATCATTTATAACAGCGAAGAATGCATTTGGGAGACTTAACTATGTAACAGTTTTGCAAGTACGCAAATTTATAAACACTAATGTCAGGCAGTAAATTGATTACTATGTGATTTTGTAAAATCTATCACTGTATTAGTAATACTGTATTTGAATCCCTTATAAATGTAAAACAATTTTGTAACAATAAAAATTGGAAAAGAAAATATACTGCTGCATTCTTTTCATGAGCAGAAGACAAAATTGCACATTAAACATGAACTTTCATACACTTTTTTGACATATTAAAAGGAAAAAAATCAACTGAGGATATTTTATTCTTCAATCTCCATCTCCTACATAGATTTTGTAGTAAACACCTACACATTAATGTACATTAGCAATCACAGAAACCATCCTCAACTTCAAGGAAAAAAAGGAACTGGTCTTTCTAACAAATAACATGAAAACTGTGATATTATTTTCAATATAATGTTTGGTATAAAAACTAGCATAGTGCAAAATAATTTCAATATATTATCTGTACCTCTTTTATTTCTACATATTTTTTACATGGATGTGTGGAGCCTGTCTTCAAAACTGGAAGTTACGGGGAAAAAAATCCCGAAAGGTCAGCTCAAGAAAACATTTGTGGAGCTGATTTGTGGACACGTGCCTTGTTAATCATTAAGGGCATGAATATGGTGGCAGTGGTAGCTCAGAGGTTCTGAGGTTAAATCCCTGAACTGCAAGAGGGCTGCTGTTTGGCTTTTGTATCATGTGTCAAGTCAATAGATTAGATGTATTATAAAGTTAAACAAGCTCTTAAGAAATTTTGTAGCATTATATACGAGTTGATTACAGCGCAAAACTGTATATGCTGCATGGTTTCTAGGTGAAAAAAATAAAAAAATGAACACAGTTTCAAAAGTGTGGACATGTCCAGCAACAGGACAACAATCATACAGATAAATTGATCGAATCAAAGAGTATTATAATTAACAGCTGTTCTGAATATATGAAAGAGGAAGGGAAGAGACCGAAGGCTGTTCTGAACCCAGTTGGTTAGAATTCAATACAGTATATTTACATTACATTCATGAAACCAGATGTAAACCTTTCCATGGATATTATTTTGGCAGTTTCCCTTCTATATTAATATCACTGCCCTTGTTAAAATAATATATTCAAGTTATGATATTTTGGAAACCACTACCACTACTGAATAACTACTAAAAGATAATGAAAATTATAACAAGTTAATTTATACCAAGTACACTAGTCTCCTATATAGTATACTATAACGTTAATGTCGCCACACTTCTAGGACAATTTAAGTATATTGTCTGGGTTGCCAGATTGAACACTGAAACACATTAAAACATGCTTTAATTATTTTTGTAATACTACCGCGGCACTCATTAATCACACGTGTGTATATATGTATATATAATTTTGTTTTGAACACACCTTTAATGTGTTTTTAGTGTTAAACTGGGAAGCTCAAAATAATATACTTACATTGTCTTAAAAGAGTGGCGGAAATAACATATGACTAGTGTACTCAGTATAAATTAAGTGTAAATTAATATAACTTTAATTACATTTCAGTAGTAATTTAGCAATTAGTGGTTCCAAAATAACACACCATAAGTACGCTTTTTTTTACACAATGATGGCCTTTTTTAACATTTGTGAATCCTATCACAATAAATGTATATAAAATAATGTTTGTCTTTAACTGCATTAGTAAAATCTACAGCAGCACGTAGAACGTTTGATTGTGCAGCTTAACACACTCTTGTTTTTCTCCTTTTGCAGACGAAAAATGAAATCTTAGGTTGTGAGTTGAGATCAGCACTCATTAGGTGATGTGCTCACTGGTGGCTGATTTTTTTTTTGTTTATGACCATAAACACCAGACTGCTGTCTGACAGTGTCAGAATGTTTTTATTAGAGACAGCTGCTATAATATTCTCTAGCACAGGATGACACAAAACTCACGGAACAGCTACAATTGGAGACAGCCGAGGCTGGAGGTTAGGTAACCCCCCCCCACCCCCAACTTCTCTCTGGGCACCGTCAACCCTCTGGGCAGGTGTGTTCACTGCCGCCTGGTGTGCACGTTCACTAGTGTGTTTCACTGCACAGATGGGTTAAATACAGAGGTCAAACCGAGTATGTCAGTCACTTCACTTGCACTATTCAATTTCAATTACTAATGGAAAATGCTACTAATCATGCAACATAAAAGGAGCATGATAATATATGCTTGTCATGTTTGGGTTTATGAAACATTGTTTTCTGATCAAGCCTGGATCCAGGTTTATTGAGGATCTTCATCATATAACCTGACCTGAACAACACACAGTCTATTACATTACTCTTAAAAGCAGCCTATGTCACTATGTATGTCACTCTGACAGAGAACGAGGATAATTATTCTCTTCTTCACTTCTGTCCACAAATGACTGTATCATTGCTGATCGCATGAACAATTGAGACGATTTCCACCAGATCGAACACTTTAAACTACAGCAGACTCATTTGTGTAAATTTTCTCTTCTGCTCTGAACACAGGCTTGGGGTTTTTATTAGTTCACCAAAGAACTGTCGCTTCACTATATCTCCCAGTTCATCTTTTCTCGAGTGAGTATTACGCAGATGTGTGCAAGTAAAATCAAGGTAACTGGATTATAGTGAATTATATAATCTTTGAAACTCATTCAAGGGACATCAGTATTTGTACTAAGAAAAAAAAATCTTCTACTAATTAGAGTGAGACAAAGAAAAAAAAGGGATAGAGAGAGAATTATATGTGTCCATCATTGGGTCAATGTTTAGAAAGACGTCTTACTTCCAGCTCTTTATAAAACACTGCAGTAAAGCTCCATCTTCTCAGCAGTTACATCCACAAGCCCATGTTCCTTTGACTTTGTACTCCAGTAGGTTGTTTCTCCTAATATTCTTGAAGGGAAGAATGGAGACTCCACCTCTTTCACCAACACATCCTGTCTGAGTTAGAGCTCCATGTCCACTGGTCTCACCTCACCTGTCTTGTGCTCCTTTACCCATAACTCTCTGTCTTTGGCTGGATCTACAATCTGCAGTCGTTTGTCCACTGGCTCCATCGTCTGTACATGGAACACATTGTCGTACATTACATTTTGTGTCAGAAGTAAAGGGTAAGTAAGTAAGTAAGAAAGTAAGTAAATGTCTTCATGTTTTCCTCCAAATATTATTGTATCTTATTGGCAAAAAAATGCGTTAAAACTCCTTTGTTTCCCAAATATTAGCTGCTCATGCACTGGGTTTCCCCCAGCCTTCCACACAAACATATTCCAAAGATTAAGACTTACGCTCTGGTTGAACATGTCCGTCTCATGCCGCAGCGTTGTGTACTGGCCAAGGTGTTTTCGAATTATTTCTATTCGTTCCACTTCAAGTCTTTCCAGCTCCTACAAAGACAAGAAATTCACAGATAATGTCATGCCAGCATTCAGTGATTAATATTTATTATGACTATAGACCAGACATATCATCTCACCAGACTTGTAGTGACCATCTCCTCAAACCATTTAGACTGAGTCTGGTTGTACAGGTCAACACATCGCATCAGATCATCACCTGGGGAAAACATATCCGATACTGACTGATTACAATCGAAAAGCATGTCATAATCTTTGAGACGGTTCATTGACAGATAGGGTTCATTGACAGATAGGGATCCATGACCAAGATCTGGCCGTTAGTTAATGCTTTATCTGGCCCACATACCGAAGTGGAATGATGTCAGTAACATCATCCAGATTTGGGTACAGGAATTTAGCCACAAAAAATGCAGGGCTACAGGGCTGACAAACTTTAAAAGTGGCTGCTAAAGTTGGGGCAGTTTTGACTCACAATACACTTGCCATTGCCACAACTGGCCCAGAAACATTGGCTATCTGGGTTGTGTGTGATGGTGCTAAGAAGTTTTAATGCTTGAGAAAATAGCAGAATGTTGAAACGCTTCGAACAAATCTAAAATGATTGTATAATAATAATAATAATAATAATAATAATAATAATAATAATAATAATAATAATAATAATGTGATAAAGTGATGTCATGTGTGATGTTCTTCATCTTTGTTTCAGGCTCCAGCAAGTTACAATGTATTAAAGAATCTTTTAGCTTCATTTCTTCATGCAAACTGACAAGTAAATGAAGTTGGATATATTAAAACCTAAAATCTACCTACTGTTATTTCTCGAATAATGAGCAGGATTTGCCACTAGAGGGGGCCAAAAGACACCATTTTAATCCATGCCACAGGTTGAGAAAAGTGTTTGGGGTTGGATGTGTTTTTTGTACTCCCAAGTCTTCCAGAATTGTCCTGAAAGAAGTTTTTTGTCTCTTTTCCCCATTTCTCTATCTCCCATTTGTCTATAGACCGAAGTGCCAGGTGTGTGTAAGTAATTCAACTCTATTTACAGTTAAGCACTCAAAACAACCAAAATGCTTGTTGTATCCTTCTCTTCCGACACAAACTGTGTTGGTTTCCAGTGAAATTTGAGCTGTGAAAGTAATTGTTTCTTAGGAGCTTATTTGGTATGAAAATGTGTACAGCTCTGCCGTGTGTCTTCCTCTAAGTGAACTACTATAAACGGGACAGATTGTTAATGCAATCACTTCCTTTTTTTAGTTAAAATAGACTACTGGTGCTTGCTGTTCTGAAGGTAGAATTAGAAACTCTAACAAGGCACATTACCATACACAGTATATGTGTCTTATAGACAGTTTCTAACACCACCTGTAAGCCCCAGCTTGTCCCACCTGGTGTTCGGGCAATAGGGTAGCTAAATTCAGCATGGGTTCTTGGGTATGATGTGACTCATATGGCATTTGGATTATAGGATTATTCATGTGCTGTGCTGTTTTGCACTTTCCCAGAAAGAAAATCTTCACTGTACTGTTCTGTTTATTTATTCCGGTGTAACCATAGTTTTGTATATTGCTCATGTTACACTATTTGCATTTTATGCAATCTTTGTTTTTGTCTTTTTTAAATTGCAACATGGTCCTACAAGCATAGTATCAGTTCTCCTGACACAGGTGAAAAGGGAAAAAAAGCCTGATATTGTGTAAGGAAGCTAAGCTAGTGAGGTGTTAAACATCTTTAGGCACACTTTCTGCCACTCTGGAACATTGAACTGTTGTTAAATTGGCTTTTCAACTTTCAACATGAATTAAGAACTATTCAGCAGAATACAGCCACAACAACAATGGATGGGTTTTCCAGACAAACCTTTACTAGGTTTAACTAGTTGTGCTACAGTTCCTTAAAATAATTTTTCATGTTTTTGAAAGAAATTTACTTAAAAGAAGTTGAAGCATAAACCGTTAAATAGCTGCTAAACCCTCAGACTGCACACGCTGATTATATACATGGTTGGGATAAAATATGAATTTGACTTGACTGCAGTGAAACCGACCTGCCTGTGTGGATTTCCTGCGGGCCTTTTTGATGTCCTCCTCAATCTTTGTGTTCAGTTTGATCTCCAGCTGTTGGGTCTTTACCTCCAGATCCTTCTGCCTCTCTGCAAGCGATTTACGTGCCTGCAAAAGCAGCAGACATATAAAAGAGGAGTTTAGTTTATTCTTCTTTCTGAGTGCTGTATATCTCTTATCCAATTTTCACTTACAGCTAAATCGAATTACAGATGTGCCTCCCTATTGACCCACTTGACTATGCAATTCAAAATTTATATTATCGGTTGTCTTCCATTTTGGCTCGTGTAATTACCGCACTGTAATTAGATCAGTTTGTCAGAGCTGGTTTGTTTACAGCTCTCGTTTTTCTGTCGTGGACAATTGTGCTTTCTGTCTCAAGGTCATGCATGAAGGGCAAGGCCATGTGATTACTTTAGAGCTCAGAAAAGCCTCCAGGGCCAGGAAATGGTCTGCTGATCTGGGAAATAGACTGACACTTTAATAATGCATGAGAGGGATTCCTCAAATTCTAGAAAAGTTAAACAAAAGACCTTACTCAAAGGTTTTGTCTGTAGTAGAGCTGGACAGATTGATATTTGTCGTGCGTCATGAGAATGCTATTGCATCCGTAATATTTTGGAAATATTTGGATTATGAACCAGTCTTGTGTACACATAGAGTACAGACTTAATAACACAATGTACTGTACCTTTTCAACAGCTGCGTATCGACTGGCCAGCTGCTTCCTTAGATCAGAAATTTGGTGGTCAAACTTCTTCATGTCTTTTTTAAAGTTGTCTCGATATGTAAGGAGAGGCTTTTCTACCTCGCTTTGTAACTGGAAAGTACAACAGAAATCAATTAACGTTAGGTTAGAAAGGTAATTAATGTTAATCAAACAAGCATGGAAATGAGAGTTTCCACAAAGAAGGTTATGTTTTCAGTTTGTTTGTGTCTTGGTTTGTTTGTTTGTTTGACTTTCAGTAGGTTTACAAAAAAACACAGGGCCAAATTTTATTAAACTTGGTGGAACGGTATAGTGCAGGACAAGAAGGAAACCGTAACAATTTGGAGCAGATTTGAGTCACAGAGTGGGCACACAATTTTTTTTTTGAGACAGGGCAAAAATGAACTGAATTTGTTTGTTTGTATGAGAACATAATTAATACGAGTGTATAGGCAAGTAGTAGATATAATAGGGACTAATATTTCAGAGAATTTGACTAGATTAAAGAAAATTCTGACCATATTCAATAAATATTTTGCAGATTTCATTTGTACACTGGCAACTTGTCTCAAATGCCCATAACAACAACAATACATTGTCCATAAAGTGAAAGTGCAAAACTTTTTGCCTACTATTTCTTGCACACAGAACAATGTGACCTCTGCATTTGACCCATCTGTGAGGGCAAACACACACACCAGTGAACTCTAGGGGGCAGTCAACACACTTGCTCAAAATGGGGGCAGACCCAAACCACGGTGCCCGGGGGCAGTTGGGGGAGTTAGGTGCCTTGCTCAAGGGCACCTCAGTCATGTCTTGCCCTGTGCGGGGATCAAACCCAGGACCTTCCAGTCATGAGACCAGTTCCCTAACCACAAGGCCACCACTTTATAAATATAGCTATGAAATATTGTATAACACTATAGTTTATAGGATCAGTGTGTGAATGTAGAGGGGTCTAGAATTTCCACAGCTTAAGACTGGAACCCAGAAGTTCTAACCAAAAGGTAACTGGTATAAAAGGAGTTTATATTGAGGTAGATGAGTGTGGGCAGTCAGATATATCAGTCATGGGACAAAGAAAGCCACTTCAGTAACTGCTTTATATTTGTCAGGGCCAGGAGGGTGGGTTAAATTTTCTCCAGGAGTGGCAGGATTGGTTAAATTTTGTGTGGGATTGGATAAACGTTCTACAGGAGTGGGTGAGATTTATGAAACTTTCTGCAGAAGTGGATGGGATGGGTTAAATTTGGTGCATGAATGGGTGGGATTGGTTAAATCTTCTGTGGAAGTGGGAGAGATTATTTAAACTTTCTGTGGTAATGGGTGGGATTGGTTGAAACTTTCAAGACTGACTGGACTTGGGCAAACTTTCTGCAGGACCAGGTGGTCAAAAGAGCATGCAGGAGCAGACGGGAGTAGCCAGATTTCCTTTGGGAAACGCATGGGAGTGAAGTTCTAAAAACAGTCCCACACACGCTCTAGTGTGGACCTTAGCAGCCAGTTGATAAACAGACACTCCCTTATTACCGAATGTACAGTACTGTGCAAAAGTCTTAGGCACATGCAAAGAAATGCTGTAAAGAAGTTTTTACTATTTGAAAGAAAAACCCCACAATGAGCAGTAAACAGTAATGAAGTAAAGAAAATCAGGATTAGGTGTGACTACACTTCTTTTTTTTTTATAGTCGTCCAAGGTTAGGAGGATACAGTTTTATTAGGAAATTAGATGATCAGTTATTATTATTATTATTATTATTATTATCATCATCATTGTCTTTGGAAATGTAAACTGTTTTGTCTGACTCAATAAAGCAGAAATCATAAAATAAATGTCTATTGTACTAAACACAATATAGGGTGCCTAAGACTTTTACACAGTACTGTATATAACTCTCCTCCAAGCAGTTGTATACCAAACCATATTCTTATTTTATATAACATTTAGTGTGCTATAAAGATAGTAGAAAAGCTTGGTTTATGTACAATAAACATGCTGTTTATAGTGATAAACACACTGAGTTATATATAAATTAAGATATGAATTAAGCATATTGGTATGAATAGTATTTCAGTATTTTGTTATTGACGTGTGATTGTGCATTTAAGAATCCACTGCTTTGAAATTAAATTCTGAAAATATTAGCTAGGACATACTTTTCTGAATGAGTAGAAAAATACAATATCATGTCTTTTGCATTACCTTAGAGGAGAACTTGAGATGCACTTCAGCCTCATCTGCCAGGCTTTTTTTCAGCTGAGCCCAGGCTTCTCCCAGTGTCCTGGAGATATATAAGGAACAGGTGTAAGAATTCAGTACTTTGTTTTCCATCAAACACAATATGGATAGATACAACTATAGCATTGGCTAAAGGTAGAGGCTGACTATGACTATGATTGTAGTTATGACACAGCTAAAAATAAATGCAATAAAACGAGTTTGATTAAAAATATATGCAGTAAAATGAGTCATTTCAGTTAGAATATTTTGCCTGGTTCATCAGCTAAAGGTCAAAATCAGTACACTAAGGTGAATGTGCTGATTTCTTCACTTCAGGCATTCAGTAGATTTTCTCAATAACCTGTTAGTATGAGCCAATAGGAATTCATGAGTGAAAGCAGTGTGCTGATTCAAAAGGCTCTAAATGGGCGACGGGTGGACTTCACTTTTCCAATACATTCTTTTCCTATTCATCCTGGCACAAAACAAGCAACACAAAGACAACAACCAAGATCAAAATTGACAGATTATCTATCAGCACACGTCTCCTACTTAGTCAGATATGATTATAAAAAAAAACTGGACATAAAAAACCTCTAGACTAAATTCTTAAATGTACACTTCATAACTTTGCATGTTCGTGTCCCCTATTTCAAAGGCAGCAGACGATTGGTCAGCAAGGTATCAAAAGGTCATGGCCTGTACTTCAACAGTGCCTTCTACAATGGAAACTGCACAAATGATAAAGTCAGGAAAAACGAGTTTGCAAACGTGGCTGCAGGAGCTAGCGGGCAAAACAATGGCCATCACAAGTCACAACAAAATCCGGTCTGAGAGGCAGAATAATGTGAGCATTGTGGCGTCTGTCTGAGGGAGAGGGTGGGTGGACCTCTGCTGCATGATCTGTGCTCTGTATGAAACAATTAGCCCTCTTTATCAGAACTGGCATTGCGACTCGGAGAAAGCTGCAGTTGGGCAGAGTGACAGCTTTGTGTTCATCGCAGACAGAGCTGAAAGGAAAGGTCTGAAAGGAAATTCTTAGGTTTGTCAGTACTGAAGGGGCACACTCGTGTTTTAGATGGTTACGATTAGATAAGATACAGTTAAAGACAAGTTTACATATGCCTAATGATATTCAGGCTCA
>JAOVVF010000051.1:17124788-17139664 GCA_028565595.1 Duopalatinus emarginatus | reverse complement strand
GGGAGCAGGAGGAATCAGGACTCAGGGTTGCTGGTATTTCCTGGTGCCTCATCTGTAGCAGGTGTAGCTCATCAGAAACAGGACTCAGGGTTGCTGGTATACTAGAGATGCAGTTGTATTGGACAGTCAGTGATTAAAAAAGTCCCTTAACCCTCAGTTACTTAGTTGTAGAAATGTTTGAGTGTGTGTGAATGCTTCACATTGTGAATCTGCCCTATGATGGACTGGTGACCTGTCAATCATGTTTCTCTGCCAGTTGAGATCTGGGATAGACTCAGGCAACCCCCTATGACCCAGTAGTATGATAAGTGACCCAAATAATTAGTGAATGAGTAATACTTCATGATATGAATATTATTAAAAAGTCCCAGGCCAACCACCAGCTTCAATAAACAGCCAACAATCCCCTACCATATAACAGTCACTGTGTGACCAACTGGGAACTTGTCCACTTCCTGGAAGATTTACAACTGTTTTAGACTTTTAAAACATTAATTATATCCAACAACTTGCCAGTAAGCAACAATCTTTAATTCCTTCAATTGTGGTGGATTTTACAGAACTAAATTACTCTTTAGTATAACCAATTTTACCATTGATGCTTTTAACATAAATGTAACAAAAATCATTGTCAATTTTTATTAGTTGTTAGAGTAGGGTAATATTATTAGAATTATTTATTGTTACTGTCCTCTTAGTGCGTGTTTTTATTTTTTAGTTCAGTTTCAGTCCTGACCAAAGTCATGTTCTGGTTTGATTAGCATTCACACTCACAAATTTACAGTCAAACCAAAATAAAAAGAAAGGGGTGGGGGCAATGTATGACAGATATTTTGCAAACTAGTCTTCAGAACCATGCACCACAAATAGTCTGAAGACTTTTTCAATTTTTTTTTTACGTATTGAAGAGATCTGGTATTTGGACCAGAGTGGTTTGTCCTCTCTTAATTTTTTCCCCTCATGGACTCTGTTCATGTTATCCTGCGGCACATTTAGCGTGACATCCTGTGATATTATGTGCTCTCTCTGGTCCGTTTGCATGCCTTTGGTTTGTATTGTGTTCACACCTGAAACGAATCGCATTACAACTCGTTCCACAATAATACAGCAATCGCACCAGGGTTTATTTTAATCAAACCAAGGTTGATAAGTATAAACACACCTTTAAAGCTGGTTTTAGATGATTACAATGTAATTCATGACTTCAGCATCGTGTTCTTGTTTGCAAGGGAATCACCTGCTAATGGATTTCTGTGTAATTCTGTGCAAAGTAAAGATAGATATACTCCAGCCCATAATATTCTAGAATTTTCATACATGTATTAGTCTTCAGAGCATTTGATATCAAATCACTCTGTATTTGTATTTTATTTGACATATTATCTTTAAATAGATTATATGTAATCTATTTTATATGTAATCTATTTTATTTGATTTGATTATACTGCTAGCAAATGTCTAAAACATGAAGAGGCCTTTTGTGAGGAAAGTAGACTCACCTGTTGGTGAGGTGTTCTTGTGTCGCAATAATGTTCTGGGTGTCCCAGGGACACTGGAAGGCCTTTCCCATGTAGTCTCTGCAAAAGAAGGGAAGAAGGGTAAAATGTTATAGCAAATTACATCAACTAAGCAAAGTGCTGAAATGGACCTGAATGTTACACCAGCGAACTGTAGCAAAAGCAATCTGGATAATCTAAACCCCTGTAAAAAGTGGTTTGCACAGTTTGAACTGACTGAATTGTTACGGATCCTAAACTGAGAGACACGTATTCAGGATCAGCTTGTGAAACAAGAGCGAACACTAGAATAAATGGAAACCTGAAGTGAAACAGGAATGATAATTTTATCTACACACTTTGTGCAAAGCTTTGACGTGTGTCTCTTTCAGTACTTGCCAATAGTGAGAGCAAAACCCAAGCAATCGGTTTAGCAGGAATGGCAAGCATGGGGAAGAGATTTGGCAGTGCGAGCTCAAGATCTTTCAGAAAAGATTTGCCATGTCATCAGAGGGCATTCATTATACGACTGTTCCTCTCCGCTTCTTTGAGTTCGTCCGTAATGAGGCAATCGATATTATGAAAGGCATCAGCTAAACTGGTGATGATAATGTAATTGCCTGCAGACTGCTAATGTAGAAGACATGTTTCCTTCTCATAAATGTCAATAATGTTATGCAACTCTAATTAGCATGCCAACGATGCGGTTCTGATTAGGTTTATTCTGTTCGCTAATGCACAACCAATCCTAAATTGTTGCTCCCGTCACTTTTCCCCGTCTGACTCGAATATCAATGGGCCACTTTAGATACTGTGGGTATTCATCATCATAAAATCGAAGCATAGAAAAGACGAGAGTCTATGCGGAATCAGTCAGTGTCTTTGGAAATGTAATGAAAGACTTTTTAAAAAAATACATGCGGATCATTTAATAAACTGTGAACTGGTTACCAAGCAACAAGCATCTGCACTAAGCATAAATCAAACGATCTCGTTCAAATAAATGTCCTACAACAAGACAGCAGGGCCGAGAGTCTGCATCGATGTCGTCCAATCTCTTTTTTTTATTAAAGATTTTATGAAAACAACAGCGAAGGTATCCTATATTTCTGGTCTATAATGAAGTAAAGGAATGTGCTGTAAATACTGCCCTAGATATGTCTAGTTATGAAGTCCATTTTTTATTTATCGCCATCTGTAACAGTGTTGGCTGTGGTGCCTGCTGTTCCTGCCTGACAATTTACCCAAAGGCATAGCCTTCATTTATTGTTGAACATAAGCAATTTTCAACAAGGTGTGTCATTTACTGTGGCATTTGTTAATGTCAACCAGATTCAAATGAACAGCCTACTTATTTATATGTATTCATGGACTAGAAGACAGGTTTAAATTCAGTTATGCAATTCCTAAGTCAAGTGATTTAATTTAACAGTCGAAAATCACACACTTTGCCAAAACACACACCCCTGCTTTAGACCCATATCCCAGCTTGTTAGGAAGTTGGGGTCATAGTTCAGGTTCATCCATGATACAGGATTAAGGGTCTTGCTCAAGGGCTCAGCAATCAAAGCTTGGTGGTGCTGGGGCTTGTACCCCAGATCCCTGATCTTAACCATTAGGCCACCTACAGCTGGACTACAGCTTCTAGCACAAGGACCTCGCCACTGGCAACACACCACAGCAACCAATGGTGCAACCAATACTAGCTCTCACAATTATAACACTATAAACAAGTCAAAACCATGAAACATACCTTAGGGCTTCACAGAAGCACCATGTTATGTACATGTTATTATAACTAATTTAAAATCAGCTAGATACAGTAATGTTATAAAAAAAATCCCTCTGGATTCTTGAATATTATGTAGCTTACTCATTTTGTTATAATATTGGTATCAGCATTGATAAATATAGGTCTTTTTTTTTTTTTAAATCAATCGGACAAAAGGGCAGTTATGTGTTGGATGGTTTCGGGGTACAGTGAGAATGTAATAGCTGAGGGGAAAAAACACATAAAAACAGAAGAGCAACTGTAGATCTCGTCAGTATATATACTAATATATATAAGTAACAAAACAAAGGATTCGCACTCTACTGTCATAATAATTATTGCCTCCTCATCCACTTCAGTTTCAATGATTTTGATTTGACTTGTAATGTTCTGCCTCATGCATTTTATGATTCTGCTCTGTGCACCATAACATTGGTCCCACATGAGTTTGATATAGCATGATGGGTATAACGAGCGGGGCAGAGAGCCGCTGAACCAGAAAGCTGCTACAGAACAGGAAGGAAACCACACAACAACGCACAACCCCCCCCCACCCCCAAAACCACACGATAGTCATCACATCACCATGGCAACCAAACAACACAACATGGCATAATGTGAAGCAATCTGACATGAGAGCCTCTGAAACCCTATTAAAAGCTTCCGAAATCCAGCTTGGTTTGCTATGGAATGACCCGTAATGGTTTTTTTCACTGCCCACTGAATGTGTTTCCTCCTCGTAACAGTCATGTCTTCCAGCTCTGAGAAAGCACAGACTAAACAGATTAGTAATGTAGGCGATATACAGGAGGTGTGTTCCAGTACATTACTCATTAGGGGGATTTGTGAGTGAAAGGTTGGTGTTCATATGATTTTATGTTTACACATTAACAACTTTAGTGAGCACTGTGGAATTAGCTTTAGACGGACCAGCTGCTTTAATCGCTTCGAAACCGAGGGTGGCGTACAGGCTGTTTTTAGCAGTCTGGGCCATTGAAACTGATGCCAGGTCAAGGCAACAGGAACCAAAAGCCCGAAATTTCCTAAATTAACAGCTATGGTTGTGTATTTTCAGTATTTAGCTTTCTGACTCATAACATGAAGTCACTAATTCCCCCCACGCTGTTATTATAACAGTGACGACAGTTTAACTTCTGCATGGTTACCAAAATCATAACATGTTATTTTTTTACACTTTCATAGACTTAATGAAACTTATGTCTCCCGATAACATATTCTTGTATCATGTAACACCACACATAATTCCTGCCATTTAGATATAAACTTTAAAAGTTCTTACATAACATATAAAGTAGCAAATGCTCCTTGTCATGCTGCCTTGTAGCGTTAGCTGTGTTAGCTATGCTATGGTAAAACTGGCAAGTTTATCACTGCAGCAACAATTGCTAACATTAGCAAAGGCTAGTTAGTAAGCTAACCCTTGCTAGAAAATAATAAGTTTATTCTCCCGCTGATAAAAAACAACTCTTTGAGGCATGTACTGTATATGAGGCATGTGTATCAACAGTATGTATGCTATGATGTGCATAGGTTACATTTTACATGCACTTATATTCGTCTTGTGCAGCAAAGGCAGGATTTCAGTCCAGAAAAACAGCATCTTCATTAGAAATAGCACTTGATTGAAATGGTAGGAAGTCATTCATAGTCTACTATCACTCAGCAGCATATAACTGGGTCATTTTGAAATCTTCAGATTTGCTTTGATAGAGCCTTGAATGACTCAGAAATAAACATATAGTCAAAAAATGCCAACGGCGACCATTGATAGTGAAAATAAAGCCTGACTAATTCTGTCCTCAGCCCAGATCCTCATTTAGTCATCTTGAGAATGTGCAGATGGATGCCTTGTAGGTGGAGAAAGAGGACGTAGGACAGTCCACTGAGAAACGGACACAATGCTGATTGTTTCAAAGCAACATGTGGAGACAGTAGGAGATATCTTGAACAAGCCTCTGATCTAATAACACCGCGCTGTACCAGCCTCGCACAATCCAACTGCACAGCAGTGTTTGTGCTTTGACAGTATAAGCCATTAATTATAAGCAGTTAATTATGACTTCAGTGCATGCGGCTTTAACTTCAACAAAGAAATCTGATTAAAAATTAATGTGCGGTAGAAAGCTCGATTATACAAAGCAAAGGACCCCGGTTAGATCTTGAGCTCGGGTTTTTGCCTGTGTGGGTTTTCTGTGTATATTCTTATGAGATTTGGTATGCTGAATTAATGAATTAAGGGTACAGTGCTCCAAGGTTTCCCCTTAAGGTGACTTCATTCTGTAGGATTTGTGATTGTATTGTAGGTAAATACATTCAGATTTGCTTACCATTGCTCACAGTGTTGACATAGTACTTCCGTCCCTGTGGTGACATGTAACACTTCCAGTCTTTGGGCAATGGGCTTGCACTAAAATCCTCACCCGGCAACACACTCAAGGAGGCAGATTTCTGGAAAAACAAGTCAGAAACTTATTAAAGAGTCACATTTGACTGAGAACATTTAATCACTTCATCTCCTGATAATACAGCAGGTTCTCAAAATCCACTACTGTGAAGTATTTTAATAAAAGACTCACTTCTTAGTTGTGTAAAAATTTCTCACTCATCATCAGCATCATTAACATTCATCAACTGACATTACAACGATTAAATTATTAAATTATGCACAAATTACGTTCTGATAAATGTCATAGGACAGCTAAAACTGAACCAGCTCATAATAATGTATTCTTGACCCAAAAATATGAGTTGAGTTACCCTGTTGAGTTTACCTGTTACTCTGCACATTGCTGTACAAATCTATAACTATGTCATTAAAATGTCATGAAGTAACATGTCATGACGTCTAGCATTTCTTAACTGCAGTTATCTGCTGTCTGGTTTTTGGCTTCTGTGAAACCTCACTGCATTGCAGCTGGGGCATTTACCAATGTTTTTCTAAAGCTTAGCTCATAGAGGTTTTCCCATCCATAATTTTCCCCAGTCAGGAATGTTGGAAATGTAGGAGGAATGCTCTCCGACACACAACACCACACTAAATTACATATATAGCATCCATATGGAGAACTATAGGCCTACACAAAGCCTGGGTTATGCAGTGAAAATTTATGCAAAAAGAACTCATTAAAAAAAAAATATTTTACCTTATTAGTAAGTCTGAATGTCTCCAGCACTCTGTATTTGTAATTTTTTTTTTTCAAACCACTCCAGTTTCCTCCTCGTAAAGAAAAGATAGCAAAACTAATGACTCAAACCTATTAGCTACGAAATGATTAGTAAAACTTACTGGCTTAGAACGTCTCCAATAGTCTTCTCCATGTAAAGTTTGAACTTCACCATTTAGTATTTGATTTTTGTGGGTGTGAATTATGGGGAACATTAAGTATTATAAAAATGTGTGGTAGGTTAAAAGGGGAAAGTAGCTACTGCATGCTCAGAATGCCACTGGAAGTCACCAGATTACATCATAGAGTGGTTTCTCACTGAATCATCATAAGCATTTGTATATTATAGTATGTTACATGAAGAAGGAATGCCACAACAGATTAGTACTTATGAGTATTAGTATTGGTCAATGTTTATAGAACACACAATAGTGATTAGCTGTTGTGAACAGTGGTGTTCAGGGATTAGTTGTTGTGAACAATGGTGATAACGACATGATACGTGATGGTGGTCATTGCTCAAGTGACAGCTGGCACTGCTGATTAGTTTTTGTCAATAATGGTTACAAATTATAACTTGTTGTCAAGAATGGTGATTAACTGTAATAAACAATGGTGATCAGAGATTAGCTGTTGCGAACATTGGTAATTAGAGATTAGCTGTTGTGAACAAGTGATTAGTTGTTGTGAACAGTGGCGATCGGGATCAGTTGTTGTGAAGAGTGGTGATTAGTGCTTAGCTGTTGTGAACAGTGGTAATCAGAGATTAATTGTGAACAAACCTTTTTACTGAGGAACCATGTCAAAGGCATCAGAGTTGTCAATACCTGCTCAAACCTTTCATGCCTGGCTCCTTTTTGGGAAGAAAGGGGTCTAAAATTTCCCAAATCTAATAATATAGTCAGCAAGTTGCCATCATTGATTCTGCCTCACTTTAGAAAATAATAAAGGAAGACACAAAATCATACTCTGCACTAATGATCACACATGTGGTCTAAAAGGTAATTTAACTTTATTAAATAATGCGGAACTCCAGATGGCTTACGTACAGCTCTACTACCATGTGACTGAACATGCCATAGATTTGCCTCTGCGCAGATGTGCACCACGCAGTGTTATAAAACAGTCATTAAACATTACAGTCTGATATGTGTAAAAAGGGCTTAGTCAATTAGCCACCTATCATTGCAAGCTTATCTTCCAACAACTGATCCCGATCCAAATCTAAATCTTTTCAGACCTTCCAGGACAGTTTTCACATGTTGGACATTTGTTAAGGAAGGGAGAGAGACAGAGACACAAATAACTTTATGTCACATAATATCTCATTCTGTGTCCTGTGAGCTTACAGAATGGACATGCCAATCCTGATAAATACTATTTATCTACTGGAAAGGACACATGGTTCCCACACCCGAGGCTGGAAAAAAATATATTTCAAAGCTTTCCTTGCATTCCACTGCTATCCTGCTGGGAAAGTCAGCAATAACCTGTCAAGGAAAGAATGCCTCAAATGCCTGAACACATAGATGAGGCACAAAATCTTTACTTTTGATCTTTCCATTTTTAGAGACATGGCTACAGTAAACAGTTATTATTTACAGCATCGCCACAGAGACAGAGATGCTATCTCTAACAGAAAAGTGTTTGTGGTTACTATGATTGACCTGATAAAATAACTACAGGTAAACTCTCTCACTTACTCACTCACCATCTACACTGCTAATCTTTCTACTGGGTTGTAGGGGAGGCACCGGAGTCTGTCCCAGCACTCATCTGGTGATAGTTAGGAAAAAGCCACAAAGAGGTCACCATGCCATCGCAGAAAAAAAACATTGACATCTTGGGGCAATTTTGTATTTCCAATTCTCCTGACTACATGTCTTTGAACTGCAGTAGGAAACTGGAGCTCCTGGATGTATCCCACGAAGACACAGTGAAAGGAAGGTGGGTGACACAGAAAGAACTCTGGCCATCCAGCTGGGAATCGAACCTATGATGAGGAACTGTTCTTGCTGTAGCGTGATAGCACTAGCCACTGCTGCACCATGCCACCCGTATAAGTATGCTAGTAACATAAAACCATATCTTTAAATCTTAATTTAAATTGTAAATGATTATTATTATGGGATTCAACATAGCTGCTGAATTTTTTCACCAGTTTATTTCGAGCCTTTTTCAGACGTTTTTGCTGTACGTGACTATGACTCACTGCGATCTCACTAATCCAGAGTTGCATTAAACCGAACTAAAGTTTCAACAGAGATTTACAGAAAAGTCCTTATTCAGCATGCGGGTTCCTCATGCCAGAGTGAGTCAGTCTTTCCTGCACCTAACAGAGATCTGTTAACGTGACCCATGTACGCAGCACATGTTGTTCCATGGCCATGATTTCAATATCTGCACAAAAAAAGATCATGTATCGGTCAACCAGGATGAAGTCTCAGCAGCATGCTGTATAATTGCTCAGTTCTGCACAAACGAGAGTGCTGTTGTGATGATTATTGCTTGCAAGCAGGAGGCCACAGGCTGATACTTCTATATACATATGATACTACTTTATACAACAGTTCTATAAACAAGATTCGGGTGACTAAATTTCAGACAAAGATTTTGTTTATTTTTGCTCCGTTAAGGAAAGTAGTTCGTATATTTCATTGTACCGTGTCAACGTGTCAGACTGACCAACAGTGACTGTTTCAGTACTACAAACTATTGCTAGAATCAGAATTTTATTTAGTGAATATAGACAAGTTGAATAATCCATATTAAATACATATTTATGGTTAGTTCCAGTCCACTAATTTGATTGGTCGTGCAGTTTCAAGAGTGCTTATATCTCCTATACCCACAGTAGAATGCATCACTATGTGTATCACTCAGCTCATCTGTGTTCGCCATGTAAAATTCCACTTCCTGGTTCAAAACCACTGCTACAATAATGTTAGTGACATCAGCAGGCATGGCAGGCCATTATTTTTTAAATAATTTTAAAAACTGATTAATGCCCATCACATGACTGGTGATGCTCCTTACGGAATGTGTAAAACTACCCTGGATCACTTTTGCAATCTAAATATATATTTTTAAAAACATCAAATTTAATAGCTTAATGGACATAAAATCAAACAACTAGCACTTCAAACATTAAGTAAGTTAAGTAAATGGTGCACTTTACTGAGGACAGTTACGCTGGAATTTCACTGTGGTGTAATATATATGTGACAAAAATTAAGGCATCTTTTTCTTTTACTTGAATAGAATAACAAAACAATTAGAAATGTGAACATCATGCTAAATTGACAATATTATAAATGCATACGTCTCACAAGATATATAAAGTATATGGGCAGGGTAGCAGTGCCCTGAGCCAACTACATAAGAATTTCCCCTCTCTCTTTTATTTATACAAGCTTTCTATTGTCATAAGGATAGTATTTTGTTTGAATATGTTACTAATTTGCATGAGCAGCAGTAATTGTCTAACCTAAAGATGGTGAGGATATGACCATGGTTCTTAGCTATAGCTATGCACCAAAGTTCATTTTTGTTTATGAATCATGTACATGAATAATTTTAGTTTTAAGCATTAAGATCATACAGATATCACTGTTGAATCTATTAGTGCATATATTATCATTTTTGAGGTTAAAGAGGAAAGTGAAGAAATAAAACAGGAATAGACGTAAATAAAGAAAATAGTTGCTGCAGCGTAAAGAAAGTCTCTGTGACCAATATTTATTCTGGTCAGCCAGGATCTCGAATGCAATTTTAGGTAAAGCTCAGTACCAGGAGAAGATTACTAGCTGGCAATATTTTATTTGACACCTGCAGGCAGAAGGTTCGGGTCAGTTTGCAATGATTAGGGAAGTGCCTGTTTCCTATTATTCTTTTCCATGTTTCATCGCTTTGGTTTCTTTTAGGTGGGTCTTTTCTGACAGCCTGTGGCCTTCACTCTGGATATTTCCACTGTGTGGTTATGGATTTCCTACCTGTGCCAACCTCACCAAGTTCCCCTTCTGAGCTGTCGTACCAAGCCTGGCTTTCAGATAGAAACAAAAGTGGCTTAACACATAGTTACTGTACAGTCAGTTAGCTAAAAGCAGAACTTCCACTGACTGCCGTGGTTAACAGATCCATGTTAAGCTCTAACCCTGCAGAATCATGGTGGCATGGAGTCGACTGCCAGACTCTTGTAATGTGTCTGCACATTACAAAAACGTCCAGTATGGTTATGTGCAAGGGGGGCACGGAGCTGATTTGTCATATACGAGAATTAATTAGGATCTGTGAGTCACATGCAGGGTAATGGAGAGACTGAGAGGTGTGAGTTTCCAAAACCACATCACACTTGAAAACAAATCAACAACCTAGAAAAAAATGCCATGCTCACAGCCTAGCTTTAGTGGACATTGTCTTGGTTTGGCCATATGTGATGCTGTGGGATTCACTACCAGATGTTTTGATTTATCCTGCATGGAAGCCAAACATGGAAGATATTCCCAGGCATTCCCACAGGTATTCCTTTGACATTCTTGATTACGTTTTATCTGAATATATAAGAGTAGTCCTACAGCAGCTTACAGTTAGTTAAATGTATTGCAGCAAAAACTGATTTCTTTATTTAATTGACCATGAAGGTCTTTCCATTCACATATTTGGAGAGGCTGAATTAGAGTTTGCTCTTTAAATGGAGCTTGTTGATGCTTTCGGAGCCGTAGTTGCTATGCAATCTGCTGCGCTTTGTTCGCTAATAGAGATAATTAGTCACTTGGCATCATGACTGCATCAAGTTTGTCATTTTCCTTTTCATGGCCTTCAGAACATTTCCTAGGTTCCTGTCAGATTAATTAAAGCTGCAGAGAACTCAGCTGTGCCGAGCTAAAAGTCACAATTGCTGCACAGTGCTATATCAGATCACAGATCACATGGGTTCTTCATTCTGTCCCTGTTAACAAGTAGATAACATACATTATACCACAGCGCTACTGGTCAGAAAGTGTTTATTAACAAGGTAATCATTTTCTGTAAGGAGATTTTTATTATTTATTTATTTGACATTTGAGACTTCAGTGTCAGAGCTATGTATATAAGATTCAGCAAGTTTTTTGCCACAGGACAGATGATTTTGCCTTTTGAAACATGACAAGTAACAATGTTTAAGTCTTATTGACTTCAAGCTGGAAAATTAAATTTATAATAATTGTCTTGGGACATGCTGTTTCTGATAAATAATCAACCTAAGGGTGGTTCCGCATCATGTTTTAATTGTTACATATTAACCATAAACTCTACAAAGCGAAAGTGTTCTTCACAGGGTTCTTTAAACCTGTACTCGTATAGCAAAATATTACATATAATATAATATAAACTTGGTAGATCCCCATGGGGCATGGACTTTACAAGCTTGTGGAAATATTCTAATATGCATTGCAGGACATCCCAGATGTGTTCAATAACATTGAGATCTGGTGACTTAGGTGGGAACGGCAAAACCCCAAACTCACATGAGTGTTCCTCTAAACATCATTTGTTGAAAGAGACTAAACCCATGGACGTAGACATACCAGGGGTCCTACAGGGAATACCATCTAAATAAATCACATACTCTTATGGAGCCCAAACCAGCCTATGTATTTTGTACAAGCTCATTTGTACCAGTGTCTTGGACACACACACATTACAGTCATATACACTAGTATATATAATTTGAAGTCCTACTGGATATAGTTGTGCACAAATATGGCTAGTCTGCAGGGTATGTGTTTCTGTTCTCATTTTTTGCTCATTTTCCAATTCACATCACAGTTCCTCTATGAAAATGCGGCCTCCATGCCTCTCAGTCATAACTGATATGCCAAAAGTTCCCTGGTAATCACATCATTCGCTCTCAAAACTATCAACAATTAGATGAAAGCAGAGCTTGCAACAACTTAAATACACAGCACTGCAAATTCTCATAACGTGAGACTTTTGCATAACGGCCCTTCTGAAGGTTGCACAAGTGATCCAGTTAATCAAGGCCTGAATCAAGGTCTACATATTAAAGCCATGTGTGTAAATTCTGTATGGTAGTAGATTTCCTGAAGCAGTTGGATAAACCTGTTTTTCTGTACAAGCAACACATTTGTTATATGCCGCCTCTAAAGCTAACACGACTAGTGTGATTATCATGATAGATATGGAAGCATCCTAATTCTTTCTTACAGACATGATTTGTCTGACTGCAGCATTCAATATTCATAAGGAAAAGTCAAACAAACCCAAGGTTTGTAGAATACTAAAATGTTTTATGACGCATTATCTAGATAAGTTCCCTGCACTGGCAGAGGGAAAAAGCTGTGGAATGTGGTTATCAGATAGAACCGCATTTTAAATCATTCTGAACATCTCAGCTCTAACAATGTCTGGAGAATCTTGCTGGATGGGTGAGGTGAAGCCAGAAACCACAATCTGTGTGAATTCTGAATTAAATGGCTCAGAACTGCTCTTTGTAACATAATCAGCAAATGGGAACCTACACAGGAGGTAGCCGATGTCCAGCTAGTACCTTACAAGCTAGGTTTTGCATACTACATAACACTTTATGTTACATTGATCAACATTCTGTCCTGTTGTCCATGGGTCTGTTAGAGCAGGGGTAGTCAGATGTCGACAGATGTGGAAACAGTATTTTTTTTTTAGTGGGTAGGTGGGTTATTGAGAAAAGAAATCCAACATCAACTTCAACGTCAATTTCCTTCTCTTGTTTAATTAGGCATTTACAATGTTTGTTAAAAAGCTAAAAAAAAAAATTTTTAAATGAAATAATTAATAATGATTCAAAAGCAATATAGAGATACAGATCCACTATTTGGTCAAAAGTATACATTATATGGCCAACACACTCATATGTGGTTCTTCCCTAAACTGTTGCCACAAATTGTATGCAGTGTCTGCCCAGGTTGGACTAGAAGTGTCCTGTGCACAGCCTGACCTGACCTCATGCTCACTAAACATTTGGGATGAACTGGAATGTCGACTACAGCCCAGGCCTCCTCACCCGACATGCCTGCCTGACCTCACTAATCCTCACAGGCTGAATAGACTCATCTCTAGAGCCGAGATCTAGAGAAAAGACTTCCCAGAAGAGTGGAGGTTATTATAACACCAAAAGAAGACCTAATCTGGAATGGGATGAGTGTGTCCACAAGAATCAGGTGTCCACAAAATATTGGTCATGTTGTGCGTGTCTCATCTGTTCAGATTTCAGACATTTGTAAGGAATTTTATGTAACTGGTGCTTCTGAAAATTTTGTTGAATGCCTATGCATTAGAGAGTGTTACTTTAAGTTCATCTTCACTAAGTGATTATGGTTTTGTCTTCTGTGTTATTCTGCAGGTCTTACTCAGTTTGGTGCATTCAAAAAAAAAGATGTGGCTATAATAATCTAGGTATAGGCCAAATTTAAATATAACTTATAAAAATACTTATATAAAATAACGTTTTGAATGTACATCGGTTCCACGTGACTAAACCAAGTTACACTAACAGAATTTGTTTTGTCTTTTTTTTTGTACATCCAACACGATTTGTTGGACAAGAAATCCAACAAGAGAGCCCTGAATAAAGTCACCTGAACTGACGCTTGAACCCGGGTCACTGAAGTTCTGCAACAGCCTTGCCGGAGTTCATAATGTCACTGGTTTACGTTAATACTATATGAATTGATCATGTGTGTGCTACATAATTCAATCTAGTAATCAAAAACTTATAAGTTTCGTATAAGCAGTGTAATCACATTCTGATGAGAAATGTAATTATTTTTATATAAACTATATGTTACATATTCTTAGGAAACAGATAAATGACATATTTCCTTCTTTCTGCCTCCAAATCAGTTCAGATGTCATGAACTGCACCTCTGCTTTAGTAGTTCTTTAAATATTTGTAGTTAGGAACCTCTGACTTCACCATTAAGTACACATGTATTACATGAACACCATCCAATGTGTATGAGGATTATTAATTAATGCAACCACTGAGCTTTTCAGGTCCAGGTTGACATTATGTATTTGTTTTGTAGTATAGATTAAACCCATTCAATTCAGTTTGAGTAACCAGTCAAACTGGTTAATAAAACTCAAATAAAAACTCAGTAATGAACATGAGTTTGAGAGGGATGAGTTATGATGTGCACCACTGTAAATAAATAAATAAATAAATGATGATTTATGATGCTGCTGCTGATGATGATGATAAAGATGATGATGAGGATGATAGTAATGATTGATGGTGATGATGATTTATGATGTCAATGATAATAATAATAATGGTGATTGATGATGATGATGATAATAATAATAATAATAATAACAACTTATCCTATGACAATAATAATAATAATAATAATAATAATAATAATAATAATAATAATAATGGTG
>JAOVVF010000051.1:17088872-17102826 GCA_028565595.1 Duopalatinus emarginatus | reverse complement strand
TGAAATGTATCATGTAGAAACCATAATGAAGTCTGTGGATTCTGTGCAGTTGCTAAGAACAGTTTCCACTTGAATCCATCACTGAACAGTGACATGAAATCATGCAGATGCAGACTCTACAGTTCACACCTAGTGGTGTGAAAAACAATCAAGCATCATGTGAGCAGAGGGTCTGCAGACTGCAATATGTTGTCAATGACAGAGGTCAGAGGAGAATGACCAGAATGGTTTGAGTTGAGCGAGGAAGGCTATAGTAATGAAAAAAAAAACAGATTTCCTGTTCCTGGCTGACAGGAACAGAACCAGATGAGGTCTTCTGCTGCTGTAGCTCATCCACCTTTTGATGTTTTATGCGTGATAAAATAACTTTCTGCTCACCATGGTTGTAAGTATAAGTTACTTTATCCTTCCTGGGAGCTCAAATCAATCTGGCCATTTTCCTCTGACTTCTATTATCAACAAGACTTTTCCACCATTTGGTGTAAACTGTAGAGACTGTGTGTAAGAAAGTCCAAGGATAGGATATCAGGAGCAATACTCGAACAAGCTCATCTGATACCAACATCCATTCCATGATCAAAGTCACAGAGATTAGGCTTCTTTCTTATTCTGATCTTTAATGTGAACATTAACTGAGGCCTGTATGTGCAGGATTTTATGTTGCTGATTAGATAACTACATGAATGTGAAGGTATATAGATGTTCCTAATAAAATGGATGGTAAGTGTAGTGTACAGTTACAGATGAGTCATGATTTATAATTTTATAAGTGCACTACCTGGTGTAAACCAGACGAGTCTGGTTACTCTCAAGGTTTCTTTCTCATGTTGTCTCAAGGAGTTTTCCCTTTCCACCGTATATCCTCTGGCTTACTCAACAGGTATGTGTTTTAAATTTATATATTACATAGGTATATATCTGTAAAGCTCTTTTGTGACAACGTCTATTGTTAAATGCACTGTACAAATACAATTACAGAATTGAATTAAGATGGCAATTAAGATTAAAATCCATTACTTAGGAAGCACAATCATGTGGAAATGTTATATTTGTTGGTGTTTATTGAAGTTTTAATAGTACAGTGGTGGAGACATACTGAGACGATTTACAATGTAAAGCTGTTCAGTGGCCAAGCAGTACAAAAGCTTTTTGTCACATCTATATATTTCTTCCCCAGGAGAAAAAAAAATGGAGACAAAGAACAAAACAAAATTGTTTTCTTCAGCAAGACAGAGCAATCGTGTGTACTGGACACATGTTATGGAATGATGGAAATCTCTCGCACTCATTTGGTTGGCAAGGAGTAGTGTGGGGTAAGACTGGAACTAATGCATAATCTGTCAAGAAAATGTTAATCCAGCACTGCAGGCCATTAGGTTAAGATAGAGAGAGGAAGGAGAGTGAGTGCTTGGTCTGGTTATGAGTTTGTTCATTGGCATAATGAAGAAGAAAAACATTTCTTATGATGATACAGTCATCATCTGGAGGATTGTGTTATAATATGATACAATCATCAAGACCACAGGGTTGGATTAGTTACAGTCTCCTGTTCCAAAACCTTAGTCTCTGTAAACCTGTTCTGTGCACGAGGATTTGTGCCAAAGTAAAGCCGTTACAGACCACAATTGATGATAAAAAAGAAAGAAAATGGATTGAATCCTCTTGTTGATCTGTGAAGCCCAGAATGCAGGTTAAGTGCACTAACATAAGGCTACAGTGTGAATGCTTGTATCACTGTGCCTTTTATTTACATTCAATTGTTTTGATGGTTATATGGTAAAAGGGGGAAATCTGAGGATTGTGTGCAATGTTAAAATTACTTGTTCATGTACTTGTGTGGTGAGAATATGTGATGATTATTGCTGGCTTAAATCCTCTACCAATCGAAATATGACCGAATCCATTTAAATCTTGTAGCACAAATATCGCTCTGTTCACAGTTTAAATCGTCAGTGAACTCGTTTTTTTTCTCCAACTACTCAGACACCAAGGTTTCAAAATACACAAAGATGCGTTTTTTTGCACACAAACAAAATACTGTTGAATTAATAAAGAAAAAAAAAGTCCACAGGTCTCGTATCTGCCCCACTGTGGGTGCAAATGTTCACAGTAAAACAATACACAGTATATTACATTTCTTTCTGCACAACTGCTCAGAAGAACGGGTCACTTGTATTAACACTGTTGCTGTAAAAAACATTTCCATGCGTCAAATGAATTGCTCACCTTGAAATTGGATTTAAGCTTTCAGTTACATTAAAAAAGAAAATCTACAAAAACATTTTAACCAAGTGAAACGGGAACTGCGCTGTTAGTGCAACTGGAACTTTTAGTCTAACTTGCTGCATCTATAGTGTATCTGTAGGAAGCTTGTGTCTGGTTTTAGAGTGTCTAAAAGTAAAAATAATATTTTATCCAGGATTTGCAGTTGAAATCTCAACTGTATAGTCAATAATAATAATAATAATAATAATAATAATACAAAATATATTTTATATATAATATAGAATATATATATATATATATTAGAAAAGATTTTGTACCATTCCACCTCGGTTTTATTGGCAATTACATCCATATGCATCAGGACATTATTGTGTACATGTGTGTGCTTTTGTTTCCACTTAGCTAAAAGCTGATCCATCACTCAAGCTCAAACTGCAGCATATTTCAATATCGTATGACAGCTGTATGACTTTAACGAGAACGCACCAGTGGGATGTTTGAAATGATCCATAATAGTGTCTTTTCAAAATACTTTCTTTTATAAAATATATTTACGTTTATGGATCATTTTTAAGACACAAAAAGTTCATCTGAGGATGTGAGGGTTAGTATCGCAAGTCTGTATAAAAATAA
The DNA here is from genome assembly GCA_028565595.1 of Duopalatinus emarginatus. Lineage (NCBI taxonomy): Eukaryota > Metazoa > Chordata > Actinopteri > Siluriformes > Pimelodidae > Duopalatinus > Duopalatinus emarginatus. The sequence goes on along the minus strand of JAOVVF010000051.1, from coordinate 17,099,967 downwards.
ACCTCAGGAGTCCAATTTTTCTAGACCAACCATGGTTTTCAGGACTCTCATGTATGAGGATATGCATCTCCTGTATCCTGTTCCTAAACAAAGGAATGTCTCATAAATATCTTCTATATAAATATATCTATGCAAATATCCAAATGTCCAAATAAATACATCTGAGATGTGACGTCTTCCAAGATAGCAAATGGGTCACATGTCAATATTATCAGTCATATTACAAACAGCCACACAGATGGAATCAGTGAGCAGTGAGCGAAATGTAAACGTAACATGGAAAAACATGGTGAAGGTGTGTACCACATGCTTATAAAGTTTCAAATGTAGTCATTCATTAAAGGAATAAAAATGATGGGTGACCTGATGTCATTGCTGAGTTCTGACCTAAATGCGTTGACTGTAAAATAAAGACTTTCATGGACTTGCAACTAAGACATACTCTCAGTTTTATAGATAAAGATATATTCTGATACAACTACACTGTATTTCAGCTGTCTAAATAAATTAAAATGATTTGAAAAAAATAAAATGGGGACAGAAACAGATGATATCTAAATGTTAGAACAGAGGCAATTACATGCTGTCCAAAAATATATGTCAAGCCAAATGTGACAGTACTATACTACTCAAGGTGCAGTGTGAGCATTAATGACTATTTACAATAGCATGTTAGAATACATGTGGTGGTGATTTGTTTTGGTGAGCACGTCAGGAGTGTTTTGCCACACACCACGTACAGGAAGGACGTTTGAAGCAGTAATGTAATATTTACAAAAGGATTGTGAATGCTGTTGAATTTTCTTTAGACGTTTAGTTTGCATGGATTCGGTTCATTTGGTTTCTGTTATTTCCAGTAACTCATTCCCACATTCTGTCCCACCTATATAAAGTCCGAAGGATTTTTAAGTTTTGGACCAGAACTAGTTTTTTTTTCTTTTCTGTTTTAAACTGAGTTAAATTATAGAAAGAACATATTGCCTGATATTTTAACAGGTCAGCCTATAGCTTTATTTTATCCTGTTGTGCGTCTTGTGGAAAACCACATCATTAAACAATTTGGATGTGAAGTGCTTCATGTTACTGCTCAGTATATACCTAGCTATATGTTTTAACTAATGAAGCTCCCTGGTCGACTTCACCAGTGCTCAAGATGCAAGTCCATGGCAGAGTTCAGTCCAATGTCACTCACATCCAAGAACTCTGTGTTGAAGATACTGGGTGCTGATGGAGCCATGCTGCTGCTGAATGCTGTGGCTGAGCTGGGAGGCGTTAAGTCCAGCCACTCCATGGTTTCCCACGGTGACTCAGAGAATGTCATGCCAAGCCCTTGGCCATCCGTTGGCACTGGTGAGACTTTGGTGGCCATGGGAGACAGAGGCGTGTCCATCATGTCCCTGTTGCTGAGCAACTTGTCATGGTGATGACCTGGGAAGGTGTCTCCTATTTCCTCCAGGCGGCCCTCATCAGCGCCCAACTTGACAGGGATGATTTCACCATGGCGGTTAACAGGGCTTAGAAGCACCTCCAGGTGGCACTCTGTGTGTCCTGTTGCATGCTCGTATGGCACCTCAGACAGCGGAATGTGGCTGTAGTGGCGGTGGAACTTTGGCATGGACGTGGCACCGGTGGCAGTGTTGCTGGGCGAAACTGTAAGGTGAGGCACAACTTTGGTTACAGGGGACCTCTCCTCTTTGGCGTTAGCTGGCATTTCTTGATGTGGGGGGAGATGGGCAGTGCAGGAAGAGGGGAAGGACATTACAGCATTTATCAAAACAGGTTAGATAAAGGATCGGGAGTAGGGGACTAGAAGGGGCAAGCTACGTTTATAGCATATGTTTATAGTGTATACTCACCTCCACTTTCAATGAGGACATCAAGGAGTTCATCCATTTGCTGACTTCTAGACATCTGCTGCAACAAGAAAGGATTCATGTAATTTATTAATCATACAAACATATGAACTCATTCTGTTATTTGACACTTTGCATTTAGGTTATTTTTAACTTCCAGAATGTCACTGCCATAGTTCGACACAATTATTCTAAGCCACTGAAACTGTCACATACAGTATATTTTGTGTTTACCTTTAATAACATGAATATTGTTAAATGACTACAGAAAAATTAACAATTCCTTTTATATAGTGGCTTATCCTGCAGTTCTTATACTGCATTTAAATGCTTTTAAATGGGAATTCCACCCAAAAATCAAATAATGATTTTCTTCTCTTCTTTACCACTAACATGCTAATAGAAACTAAACTAGTATGCGTTTCCAAGTCAGCTTGCTTACTTTCTGGTTTCGACTCAACAAATACACTGAAGTGCTAGAAACTGGTACAGACGAGCCTATGCAAAATAGATAGGCTGGTGGTGGCTCTGTAATGGTATAGGGTTTGTTTAGCCGGCATTCCATGGGACCCCTGGTACATCTACAAATGCGCTGGATAAACACTATGCGTGCCTCTTTTCTGACAAGTTACATCCATTCATGTCCTGCGTTCATTCTGATGGGTTTGGCCTCTTCTAACAGGACAATGCATGTAGACTGGTGTATCAGTTTTTCCTTGCACTTCAGTGTATCTTTAGTCTGATAACAAATGTAATCATTCATTTTAATCAAAAAAGTGTACATTGTCTATCTTTGAAAGCATAAAAGTTTAAATCAAATATTTTTTAACTTTTGTGTATATAACTGGCAATTGAGATCAATATAGACAAACACTTTTTGGGTGTAATTTCACTTGAGTGTTATGTTTTAGGTAAATACCAGCCAGAAAGCTCTCTAATCAGCACAGGTGTTCAGGTATTAGGGTGCTAATCAAGCAATGTGAAAGCAGAAAAGTGGTCATTGTGAGCATAGAAGTGAAAGTGTTTGTGATTTCTGTGAGTATGAGCGATGCCAGAAGCTGGAGTGATGGTGGAAGATATGAGGCTCAGCTGGTCTTGGGACTCCTTTACCTGCTTCACTGCATCCTCATAGCATGGGGGCTGTTTAATGGCAGATGCAGTAGAGTCTGAGCTACAGGTGGCGCGCTTTTGGCCAATGTGCCTGGGAGAGTGTAATATTGCCATCTATATGAGGAGAATAGGGTGAAACGTTATACCTCAGATGTGGAAGAGGGACCAGATAAAGGCTGAGAAGTTGTCACAGATCACGTTCGTGTGTTGCAGGCATTATATGTGTTTGGCCATGAGAAGGGGTAAAAGGATCAACTTCATTTCTTTCCTCACTATCCATATGGGAATCATGTCTTGAATTCACATTGAATAGCAGGTAGCTTTGTCCTATCATCATATGTGAGTTCGGCATGTGATGTGATGACCACATGATCAGGTTCATGCACATTGAGAAACTTGTGACTAGTAATGTTTATTCAGTTCAGTGAATAATGGGCTGATAAAAACATGTGACCAGTGTATTCATTGATGGTGAGACTTTCAGAAGGTATGACAGATAACTGAATTGTGCGCTAAGTAATATAAGGTATATAGTATAACTGTGGGAGGATTGGTCTTGATCTTGGCCACAGAGAAAAGGAAAATGAGAGAACAGTCCGTTTGTGTGTGAAGGCTTTTCTAGATAGATTTTGTGCATGAATACAGTTAAGAAAGTGGGATGATGTGGACTAATCTCATCACCTTACAAACCTTTTGCTGCATGTTTGGACTTTTGGCCTTAGAAGACCCTCTCTGGTTTAGGTTATTGTCACTGGTTGGGTACACTGGCTGCATACTTCTCTGGTCAGGAGAATAGGCACAGCTCACAGACTGAGCAACATTCTTCTGCTGGAGCTGTGATAAGAAGAAATCATTCGTTGATTAGATTCGTTCTACCAGTTTTGTGTTTCATGATGAAAAGGACTAAAACCCCTACATCAGAAAGCAACTATGGTTCTGTATGTGGCTGTGTACCTGCATGGGATGGGGTCTGGTTCCACTGTGAGGACAGCTGTCCCTACCCAGGGGAGGTGTAAGCAGAAATGGGTGACTAGGAGAGGGGGGCAGGCTGTTGGGCTGTGGGCTGCTTGAATTCTTGGTCACTGGTGAGTCTTGAGGAGAGCACTGAGGGCTTAGATAGGCTGGGAGGCCAGAAGGACTTCTAGATGATGGCCGAAGTCCACCACCTAAGCCACAGTGTCCCATTGGCTCCATGCAGCTGTTTGGGGGCCCATTCTTTAGCTGTTTGGAGGCCATTGGACAGCTGGAGGCCACATGCTCCTGTTTGATAGACACACCAAAGAAGTGCTGCATCTGGCTCTGTGGTTGCACAGGCTCCTGCAGGCCATGATTGTGCTTCCGTTTGTGCAATTGCATCCGCAGCTCCTCCACCTGACGTTGCTCCTGGTGTAATTTCCATGTCAGCTCCTCAATTACCTTCTGCTTCTCTACCAACATCTTGTCCTTTTCAGTGTCCATGCCTGGTTCACCATGCAGGCAGTTCCCCAAGTTCTGGTTGTCCTCTGTGCTTAGTTGAGTTGGCGACGGCTGCAGGCCAAACTGCGGCGAGGACATAGTGACATCGCTAAAACTGTCAGGAAGAGAACCGCTGACAGACAGCTCAGAAGAGGCAGGAGAAATGGGTGGGGTGGAAGTAGTACTGCAGAATGGGTAGTACCCCCCTACATGGGACATAGTACCAGAAGAACTTGGGGATTGGTAGGAAGAGAGCGAGCCAGTGGGGGTCACTGGGAAGGTCACTGTAGTGATATCTCCAGAGCTGGAGGGAGAAGCAGAGCTAGAGTCTCTATAGGGCCTTAACCTTTCTATGAGGGCAGTCTTTGTGCCTGACACTGGAAGACCTCGTATTCTCAGCTGCTGTCGAAGCTCGGACACCTGTTGCCAGGAAAAACAGGAAAACTGCTCAATACAAGTGACAATCCTCTGACTACATCTGCAGAGACTACACCTGTATAAAGATACAGTATGTAGATTTGCAAAAGAGTATCACTTGTGTCTCCAAAGTGTGCCTTTACATGTATTACCTTTAGGTCATCAAGGTTAACAGGCAGAGGCCCTGGTCTGACTGGAGTCATACTGGATGCACTGCAATATGTAGGCTTTACCGGAGATGAGGAGCAGTTGCTTTCTGTATTGGTGGCGGTGCTGGAACTGCATGGAGTTTGCTGTTCACTGGTCTGCCTAAAGAATATTCAAAGTTTATCTCAGACTAAAGTTTCATCCATAATAATAAGACAGCAGTAGCTGGACTTCTGATCAGAAGGTCATAAGTTCAAATCCAGCACTGCCAAGCTGCCTTGAGCAAGGCCTTGAACATTCAACTTTTCAGTTGTATAAGTGAGACAAATGTAAGCTACTCTGAATAGGTGTGCATGCCTTACTTACTTGGTTGATAAATGCTGGTGTACGGGCTGGTAGCTAAAGCTCTGGCTTTGTGGACAGTGAGACTGATGTGAGTGATTCTGCTGCTGGTGCTTCTGCTGGCTAAGAATTTGCAGTTGCAGAAAGAGCTGCTGCTGCTGCAGGAGCCGGGCATAGGCTGAGTCCATTGGAGGAGGAGACTTTTCCGCTTTCTGATCTGGAGGAATGTACTGGTGGTACTTCAGCTTTTTCACCTTTGGCTTAACGTCTTTGGGCTTCTTATGACGATTCTTATCTGATGTTTTGGACTGTTTCGTCATCAGAGAAGGCAAATAACAATAATGATTATTCATTTGGAATTTATCATTGTTTATTATTGGGGTACTCAATGTTAGATGCATAGAAATGGCAAATTAAATAATTCACCTATTAAATGACTACATGTATTTGCATTCTCTTGGATGTAGACTGTGAAGCACCAGCTACTGGTGTAATCATTGTCTTTGGCTATAAAATGTCATCTTTATTATTAATGCTTGCAGACAGGTATTTGAGGGAACACCTGTCCTACCTTTATTATTGCAGGGACTGGAATGGGTGGAGCTGTCTGGCTGTTTGTCGCAGGTGCCCCTTCTTCTTGGTTTTGAATAGCTGACTCTCTGGTTTGTGAGCCCTTAAAAAAAAATTGAACAATTTAGTAATAACTCTGACAGTATGTAACTAGTAAATAAGTAAGTAATCTATCTCTTGAGGCATACTAGGAAAACGCAGAGCCATACTGAGATATGCTGATAAGTTAAGCAGGACACTGCAGTTTGATTCATTGCCACAGAGGGCAGACTTCTCAAAGCTATTTCGGACACCTCTGTAAACCCTAAGGGGATTGCTATATTTTGTGGAATCCTGTTGATTTGCAGTCGTCTAATAGCCTGATAGCTTAATCAGTGTATATTGAGTAATGTGTATTGTAGTATGTTAATATAGTTTATCACCTGTGTAAGACCTGTGGTCAGTGAGGGGGATGGAATGTCACTGCTAGCCTTGCTGTCTGCCAAAGGCCCAGCTGAGCTCTGGGATTCATCACTAAGAGGCTGTTCAGGAGACAGGCTCTCGCTGCTGCTGTCCTCCTCAAATGCATACGAGTCCTCCTGCTTCGGAAACTTCCCATGATTTACTAGAAACATAACAAACGGACAAAACTTTACCAAAACACAGCAACTCCTAGGAACTGGGAAAAACTATGAAACACACAAACAAGCAAATAAAGGAGGGGAAAACGAACTAATACATTTTTCAATTGAAGTTATGACTGATAGAAAACAAACAGACTAATTAAGATCTTTACAAACAGGATAACTCTGAAGTGTGTGTCTGTGTAAATATTTGGGAAACTGTCATTTTACATTGTGCACACCAATTTTTACATGTGTACATGATTAGCCAGGAGATGCCACTGACTCATGCTTGGACCTAAAAATTTGCGCCTAGTTGAAGCACTAATGGCTCGTGGTGCCATGACGTAGAGGGAGGAGGCTGACAGGACCTCTTCAGTCTAAAGTGGGACCTTGATAGTACTGAGCAGCTCTGTCCTATCAGCAGAGGTCAGCCTAGGGGCTATGAGAGGGACAGTGTGTAGTGCCAGTGTGCGTTGAGATGGGAAATGGTGTATGTGTGTGTGCTGACGCTTGTGTGACTTGTTTAGTATCTAAGCATGTGACCTGCCAAGAGTGTGGGCCCTGGTTTCAATCACGACAGACACTCTGCCTGCATTGTGCTGGGCACAAACCCTGTGTACCCTCCCCCAAGCCTAACTGCTGTCCAGCCACAGCTGAGGAAAATGTGAGTGTTTTTTCCTTCCACCTGTTGGTATTAGACTGGACTGGACACTGTAACTAGAGACACCTGACCTCTACCTGTCCACATTTACTGATTAAGATCATCCCAAACTGCCCCATCTGATAAAAATATACGAGGGGATAAATGTACCGACTGATGCTCAAAGAGTAGATATATATAAATACATACACTGAAGACTTTTCCGATTACAGAAAGCTTGCAGTTACTCTGCGGGGAACATAGTAAAATCTCCTCTGCTTATTTAAAAGCCTGCATGTCTTATAATCAAACTCAGAGATTAGGTCATGGGAGTGTTACAGGATGGGGGTCTCTCAGCACTGCGGACAGCTGCAGAGCGGCACAGTCCCCCTTCAGACACCTTTGTAGGTGGCTCGGTGGAGCCACATAAATCATGACGAGTCAAAACAGAGCAGTGAGAGGCCACGTTCATTTGATCTCTAGAGAAAAGGGTGGGTCCAAATACAGCTGCTGTTTGTCTCAATAAAGCATACTCGTCTTCCCGCAGAGGTAATGTAAACTGAAGACCTCTGCCTTATGGTCGGCTTATGCAATACATTTACAGACAAGTCAGAGGAGAAAACAGTGTGTTTACTTCTAAAAACATTGGCTTTAGCAGAATGTGAAGGGACAAAATGTGGTTATGCAGCATAGTAAACACAACATTGAGTTAACATTTGTGCGCTAGAGCCGATTGGCCTCCTAAATCATTCTGTGTTTGGTGAGTAAAGTTTGGAAGGATTCTCAGGAATCTTGCTAAATATCACTTGGTGGAAGTGTTTCCTGGGGTCAATGATTCATAATTAGAGCATTAAAAAAAGGCCACCCCCTCCACATATCCTTTACATTTGACGTAAAAATTGTGAATTGCAACTAGAGATTTGTTTGTAATATCCCGCAAGGTCAACTTAACACTTACTGGTACCTTTTAAAGCAGCCTCTTTAACTGTTGAATCGACGGGTATGATGTTCTTCTCGACCAGTTCCAGTGGACCTGGTCTCAGGGCGATTTTCTCGTTAAGGTCGTCAGCAAGTCGGGCCCGTTTGAGTTTGCTCTGCGAGTCTTGAGCTGGCCCCTCGCTGGCTGAGTCTGCATAGTAACAAAGCAACCATAAGCAGTATTAATCCTGATCCAAAACCTTCCACTTGCATGCGTACACCATGCAGCAATGGTAGGCTTTCTAGCATAAACAGTTATTGTCTGACCGTCCAAGTCAGGCCTCAGCCATGATGCTCATCACTCAATGTGGATCAAGCAGGCGAAAATGCATCTAATGTAAATAGCTTTGTTGTTTGAACTACTGCCTACACAAACCATTTTAATTAGTAGATTTTTTTCTTATGACAATGGAGTAAGCACTGAATGTCTTACCTTGTAGAATGTGCATGTTAACCAGCTCTGACTTCTCCGGTCTACTTCGGATTTTATGCTTTAAATAATCTCCAGTCTGCAAAATATGAACACTTATTGCCAGAAGAACAGAGAAAATTGTTGTTTTTTAAACCAATGTCATTTTATTCGTGCATATTACTAATATCTTTATTATCCCTATGTATTTTCCAAATAACACACAAGCTCGTCCTGGCAGATATGGCACGTGCCACAGAGTCATGTTTACTTTTGCCTCAGAGAGATAAAGTAGCGTTCTCCTCTGACCTTGGAGCGTTCAAGACTTTTCCTCTGCTCATGGAATGCAGCTGGACTCTTCAGGGCTGGAAAAATAAATGAGAAAGAACTAAATAAATGGGAAGGAACTAGCCATCTTTCTCAGTGAGGCCGTCTGTGTGCTCGTTGTCAATAGACCCTATATAAATAAGCTTTGCTTATTTATCTGCCTGTTCCTGGGTCAATTGCATTGTCCTCCTTTACAACGGCAAGTCTGATTAGTCCTATTAAACACACACATACACACACACACGTTATTTGACCTCATAGTTGTGTCTTTGACACAAAGCTGTTTCTTGTAGATATAAATGATACATGTTGCTTTAAAGGGATTGTCTTGATCTTCAGACAAACCTGTATGTTTATAATGAACTCCTATACACATATACATACTTGGTACAGATAAACAAGCTGCATCTTAGGTACACTCCCAGTGTAAAACTATTGTTTCCCACACATGTTATCTAATGGATGGACTCTTTCTGTGTGATAACCGTAATGTGGTAAAAGTGTTCAAACCTATTTCCGGAGCCGTGCCTGATTAAGTAGTGCTAACGATGCTGATTAGATTAGAAATGTTAGATTTCTGCTACATCTTGGTGTTAGACATCATCCAGACTCCTTGTCTTCTTTGGCTTGTAAGGAAGGAAGCCATTGTATAGATATTTTAAAATTATATAGGGTGGATTTAAACACCCTATAGGCTTAGATTTATTCAGACCAGCCAAGGAATCTGTTGTTCTATTGTTCTATTTTTCTTTGTTCTTCACAACTTAGATTATCAAGTCATGGCAAATCAGACCTATTGTGTTCCATAGGTGGAGAATTCATGAATAGAGAACTTTAGGTGTCTAAAAAATATTGTGTGGAAAATTTGAATAATGCTGATAAAATAAATCCATATACTGGGGGAGGCCTTGGTTTTTCAGACTCTGGAGGGTTAAAGAGGGCCCTGTCCCAAAAATGTTCAGGAACCTCTGATTTAGACTATATTAAAGTACAATATTTGTTCGCTATTTTTTCCCTTTTCCCTTCTTTTACTTTTGAGATTTTTTTTTGCAGGCAAGGGACCTTTTAACCTATTAACATATTAAATTAATTAATTAGTATGGTAGAGGTCACCTACTATAATGTGTCTCTAAACCAGCTTCTGCTACCAGTATTAAAAATAAATAAATAAATCCACAATGTTGCTTCTTGTTGCTTAAATATATGACCAGAACATACTATTACTTTATCTTGTATGGTGTTGTTTAATGTCTATTGGCCTGTCACTATATATTCAATGTTACAGAATGTGTATTTTGCACAGATTGCGGTGCATCTACAATTGTTTATTATATGAAATAGTTTATTGCCTCTGCCCTAAACTGTGGGCAGTTATATGTTTATTCTTCACCTCTGTCAGTCTAACAGAAAGAAGAAATAACATTTAAATTAGGCCGTGGAAGTTGAGCTGAATGTAAAGGCATCTTCTCGGACAGTTAGTCAAGATAGGGTGAAATAAGACTCATAAAAAGGCTGCAAGCTCCTCCCGGCCACACGCCAAACAGCCTTGAGAGGCCTGACTGCTGCTTTCAAGTGCCTAATAAACACCAGATGTTTCTGGGGAGATGTATATATGGGGCACACACACACACACACACACACACACAGAGACTGACCATCATCCTTCCAGACAACAGAAGAACAGCTGAAATATTCTGTCTATAAAAGAATGTAACAGATATAGTCATTTCAGCCTCATATGTGCTCTTTAAATCATATGGTGCCCTTTGGCGGACCGGAACACACATGTGGAGAACCAAAAGATAGTGAATTTGCAAAGAGGAACCAACCTAGAGAACACTGACATTCTGCAGTCAGATACAAAAGAGACAGTTGTCTTCGGTGAAGCTATAACATGCGACAGAACACTGTCCAGTAGCTCCAGCTCTTTTTTTCATTGTAATAATATACAGACAGATAACAAATTAAAGGAAAAAACAGTGGCTCTGTTATGCTTTGGAGATTTGTTTGGAGTTTATTTATTTTGCTGGCATGGTTTGCCTCCACTTGCCCCCTTAGAATGAAGCATCACTGCAATTCGATGCAACATACTACTTATGACTGATCACTTTTGCCCTATAATGAAACATTTTATCCTGATGGGCATGGTAAACACATATGGTTTCCCATGATTATCTATGAAATCTTGTCTGAACAGAGTCTGTATGTTAAGCTGTATTAATTGAGTAAGAAGAAAAAGACA
>JAOVVF010000051.1:17072547-17088772 GCA_028565595.1 Duopalatinus emarginatus | reverse complement strand
AATTTGTTCCCCATATGTGTATGTGTACTTTGCCTGGTAAATGCTTGTTGATGGCAGCTGTGGCGAATGTCCAGCTTCATTCACTTCAGGCCTGTAATCAATTGATAAACAGCCGCTGAAAATTCTTTTTAAAGGCCTGCAGGCTGGCCAATCGTGATTTTGGGGGGCATTTATCTTTGGCAGTCACCCAGAGATTGATAGGACTGGGCAGACCTCTGGATTCCTTTCCTGTGCGCACTTACACTAGTTATCTCACCACTGGAGCCTTTCTGCCTGCTATAACATTCAGCTACAGGTCTCAGTATATCCATTTCAAGAGCAAAATACACTGTAAGCTAAGCCCCAGAGCCATAATGGCACTTGACTTGTGTGTATGTGTTTGCAGGTTAGAAGAGTGTGACACAGTACCTCTATAGAAAGGAAATATAGTTTGCAGCTGAGCCATCCATCTGGCAAAAGGTGTGTTTTCTTTAATTACTTTGGGTGTTTTACTTACTATCATATGACTGTCGGTATCGTCACATGAATGTTTTCTGTACACAAAATACTTCTGGTTGATTTTACAACGTAATAAGTGAAGGATGTCTGCACAGAACATGGATGTCAGTGGGCCTACAGATGCTTTGCTGATACAGATTACAGATTAGAGTCTTGGTGGCAAAACTGAGGTGACTGTAGTGTTGGTGGTGCACTTGGGTTGCTTGTGGATTGAGAGCTCCTCTTGAGCAAACAGCATTCCACTGAAGTCAGCCTGTACCACAGCACGTGCACGAACGAATATGATTTAAAGCACCGAGATCTTTATCACTTACACAGGCCATTCCTTTTCCATTCTTCTGTGCAAAACGTATGCCAAACATTGCTGTACTTTCTTTTGAAAAGCCTGAGCCTGACTTCTGGCCAGGTGCATCTACCTTCTGATCTGTGTGATTCTCCATGTTTGTTCCATAACCTCCATTTTTTTCCTTAACAACTTCCCCACCTCTTGTAATTAGTCAGCCGGTTTGCTTTAGACTGACACATCTCACTAATGCTACTTGGAAGAATGGAGCAGGCGGTGAGGAGGGGTGGGGGTGGGGGATGTTCCTGGGGTGGCTAGTGATGAGTGTGAAAAAAGAGGTGTTACTCACGAGGCATGATGCCCTGGTCTGCTAACTGCTCTCGTGTCCTCCTCTGCTGGAGCCTCAACTGCAGGACTGCGAGAGCAAGCAAGGGAAAGAGGAGAGGAGAGAAAAAGATAGATAGATAAATAGATAGATAGAGAGAGAGAGAGAGAGATTCACAAACCATGAAGCAAAACTAGAGAATGAACAGTAAATCTGTGTCTGGCCAGGGAACACATCATCCCCTGCAGGCATGCAGAGATAGCAGAGTGTCTTTTCTCTGTCCTGCTCGTAGAACAGAATTGCACACGTACACAAACCAGCAACGGGCTAAACGAGCAGCCCTTGCGTTTATGACCCTCCTCTTCACTGGCCATCACGCCCACGAGGACCACACACTGTAGGGAGAGTTGTTTAAAAGCCAGGAGCTGTGTTTATCATAGACCTACATCCTGTTTTAAGAAATATTTGTGGGTCTGTTGCTTTCTTTGTTTTGGGTGGCGTGTATCAGGATATCAGTAAGTTAACTGTGGGTCACTAGATGAGAAGTCATTATGAGATTATCTATTGACAAATATAAGCATATTGGTGTAAAATAGGATTTGCACGGATCCATGGATCAAACTTTAGGCAACGTTTCAACCGTGAGTGCGGAGGACATGCCAGAAATCACCTACATTTGTGTGAAAGAAAAAAAAAAAAAACGTCTTCGTGCAGCACATCTGCTTCTCTTCTGAACACATTTTGGGCAAGATGAAACTGAGAAGCACTGCCAAGCACAGAAGAGTGGACTGTTAATGGGCAAATAGGTGGACAGCGTAGGCGAGCCTGGTGGTTTTTGGCACCAGAAAGTAACCTCTCTCACCCAGAAGAGCACTGGCAGTTCTCACAAGTCCCATCATGGACTTTACCTGGAAGAAGTTTCAAACAGCTTTTTTTTTTTATTTTTTTATTTATTTTTTTTTTTACAAGCTTGTTTTAGATGGAAAAAAAATGTAGAAAGTTTGTAGAAATATTCATCACACACCATATATTTCTACCTGTTGTTTTTAAAGTTCTCGCTTTTACTGAGATATGTATAAATCAAGGCAGGATTACAGTCAGTGAGAGCAACAGGTGAATTATAAAACAAGGGGCTGGAAGCTAGAAAGACCGGCTTTAAGCATGCGTATGAGTTTGCCTCCTGGCAGCGTCAACTCTACTTGGCGATGTTTTTGTGTTGGGGGACGGGGCTTAATGGAGAATGCCAAACCCCTTGATTGCCCTAAATAATTATCCTCTATAAGAACCATCACAGCTTTCGCAGACACTCTGGATCAAATAACCTCAGCAATAAGAACCATATGAGCTGATTTAATGGCCTAAAATAGCTGCACCGGTTGTCTTCAGGGCATATATTTGGAAAAAAATGCAGCTTGTTCCTACGTTAACAATTTTGTATTTGTGCCTGTTGTTGAATCATGCCCCAAGAACCCTGACTGGTATGTTACTTTGAATAATCCCTTACATGTTGTAGTACAATAAGAAATCCATTTTTCCAGTGCTGGAACATCGCAGACTTCATCAGAGTAAGAACAAACAAGTCCTGAGGCCTTTGAAGTGAAATGCTCATTCTGTGAATAGCAATAAGGCAGTAATCTTGACATGATGCACATGGCTTGGAGATATTTGTATCCATATGATCAGTGCGCTCCTGTAGAGGATGACTTATCCCAGCCATATAGTTCATGACACCAGCAACTGCAGTCTTGGCTATGGGGAGGCCCAGCTGTTTCGGCTTTTAGGTCTCGTTAGGATTGCCATTGGTTTGTGTAGCGCTTTGTGTGCCAACTCCAGAACATTTCTCTACAGAATGGTCAAGGTCAAATCAAGACCTCAACCTCAGAGAAGACACTAAAGGTAATGCAGTAGCTTGCAATAGTCATGTTATTTATGCAAGTTAGGGGGAAAAGGATCATGGTGGGAGGACATGATAAACTCGTTTTGACTTAGCAGAAGGCTCACAGGCTTATTAAGCTGTCAGTAATTTGAGAATACCACACACATGGCCAAACACACAATGAGCAGATGCACTTGAACACAGGCTAACACAGTGAAGTTGTTTTGGTGGTCTAGCCTATTTTTTTGTTTTGTTGTTGTTGTTGTTGAACTCCAGCTCCAAATCCAAGTGTGCAAAGTAATTAGCATTGGCAGAACTTGTTTACTAGGCCCAGCCTGGCATGGAGCAAAATTAACCACACTGGAGACTAGCTAGTGTCTAACTGATAAATGGCCATTCTATTAGTTAGTGGATGCAGTAATAATAATAATAATAATAATAATAATAATACAATCCTTGTATATTAGAGGTCTCTGGAATGAAAATCAAAGTCAAGTCAGTCTGATAAAAGAATGCATGGATATTATCAGCTGACATGGACAATTAAACATCTTGAGTACCCACATACTATGCCCTTTGTGGCTGCATCGACTATGTGACTGTGCCTGGATAGTTCTCAGCTGCACAGAGCAGAGTAGTGCAGACACACCTTTAAATGTCTAAGATTTCGGTACAGCATGTGCAGTTATGTAATTACGTAAGTCCGCCCATCCCTTACAGTCACTAATGAAGTTCCTCAACGATTTGAACACATCCACAAGGGACGCACTGGCAGATCTCTATCTGCCCTGCTTTCTCTCACGCACACACACTCACGCGGGGAAAAGTAGTGGCAGCCAGCGTGAATATAGAAGCAAAACCTATATCTCTGTGTAAACAGTCCAACATCTGTGGAGCATTATAGCACTGATATGCCCAGGTCAAAACAAGCAATGTTTTTTTTTTTTTTTTTTTTACCCTGCTACTCTGCCGACCAGAGACATTACATCTACCCTTCCTCTGGACTCAGGGGTCATTTCCTTTGTGTTACTGCTCTAAACAACAGGAGGGAAACGCTCAATTTTGCCTGTAATTTTGGGGAAGCCATTAAAAAAATGTAAGGAATGAAAAAAAAAAAAATCAGACTGTGAAATCAAATAAAGTCTTTCAAAGCAAAGTGCATGTGACCTTTGAGTGGGCTTTCAACAAGTTGTCTCTATGTTTTATTATTTGTCAGTGACAATTCTCCGTTTGTGTCAGTAACACTCATGTCAGAGAGATGGCAGTATTGTTCACAACAGATTCGTTTTTAGACAAGATCCCAGTATTCATCTGAGAGAAGAGCCATGAGGCGACTTGTATATAAACACGAGCACAGAAGAGAGGCTTCTACGTTCCTGAGAAGGATGGTAAAGCATGACAGAGATGAGTGAAAAATGGTAGAAAACAGCCCAACAAGATTAGAACATGAGCTGTGTTCGATTTTAGGAGGATTTTATAAAGCAGCTCTTCAGCTAGCCTTTAAGACTGGTAGGGTCATGTCATTTGATAACCTTTGACCTCTGGTTCACATCAGGTTAAGCTACTGGAAGCAAACAGTAAACTAGAACTGCACATCTGCTGAACATTAAAAATACTGCAACAAGAAGTCCAGTCATCTTAAATGCATATAATTATGAGCAGAACTTAACTTATAGTAGTGTTATATATTGCACAGGATCATGGTCCTATCTACATAAATATTTCATGTGGTCGATTGAATAAACTATTTTGGACTGAACATCCAGACTAAGTAAATAATAAAGGATTGGGATGAAATATCTTACCTGATCGAAATTTGCTGCGAATCAGTACGGAGTGTTCAGAGCCCAGCAGGGTCATTCTGGTCACAGTAAGATCCCAGTGTCAGCGCATTAACAGAGCAATTTGCTAACTTCAGTCCAGTTGGGAAGAGTGTCATCAACAGGGTTACCCCAAACGAGCGAGCACAGAAGTGTCAAACTTGTACACATGTAAATGCTGAGCGCAAGAAGACAACAGAGTGTGAGACCGACTCTTCAGAGTGGCTATGGTTCCATGTAGCAGTGGGGGCTCCACTCCATGAGAGAGAAACTGATAGGACTGTGCTGTTGGGAGGGTCTTAAACTGGAGGAGAGTGCGCTGAGCCCTCCTCCAGCTCACAAGTGAGTTCTCCCTGCGCACAGGACAGGGCTGCCCCTACTGTTCAGCAGCATGCGAGCCCACCACACACACGACACACACACATGCACCCAAGAGGATCAGCAGGTGTCTATGCTGAGAATGAAGATGTTTTAAGATGTCCATCTTCACATCTGCACTTAAATGCAGGCGGTTCATGCCATCCTACTGTCTGGCATTTAAAGTGTGGCTGTATTTCATATTTCTTGCATGTTCCTCAGGGGATCACAAAGACAAAAGTTTTTCCTGGTGCTTAAACGGAGTCAGTCTATGTGTATTTTATCTTATCTAAAAGAAGAAATGTCCACTCGGTATCCTGACAGCCTTTCCTCCAGCTCCCACAAACCACAACAGATGTCAGGGCGGATAGTTTGCTCTGCTTTGGTACACTTTAGAACACTGTAACTGTCTCTGTGGACCTGCAGCTTTATTCTAAGCGACGCACAACAAAGT
This sequence comes from Duopalatinus emarginatus, assembly GCA_028565595.1. Lineage (NCBI taxonomy): Eukaryota > Metazoa > Chordata > Actinopteri > Siluriformes > Pimelodidae > Duopalatinus > Duopalatinus emarginatus. The sequence goes on along the minus strand of JAOVVF010000051.1, from coordinate 17,083,159 downwards.
GAGGGTTTTTCAATTTTTAAAGATATAGTAGCTGTAAAAAAAAAAAGAGCCTTGCTGAAAAGTGTATAAACTTGCAGACTAAGGCATCTGTCCTTTTGTAACTGTTTACACTTAACGGGTTTCCTCATAATGGATAGTAATATAGGAGAAGTACAATAGTGATGTCATTGCCGAGCTCCGCTAACACTTCTGTGTTCTTCACGTCTCATTTTCAAAGCTTTTTTTTCCCCCAGCACTGGCTCACTGCTTTAAAGCACTTTAGATTTTAAATGAATACAAGAGCTTAAACTTGCTAATGGCACCCAAACAATCTGTCCACTCCCTTCGCCACGCGTAACGCTCCACAGTCCAATATACAAAAGCAGTCAAATATTTACATTAGTACATCTTGAGTTGTAAGCGGGCTGTTTTTTGGGGAAAAGGGCGCCTGGCCGCACACAGTTCCCCTTGACTGGAGCTTGGAAGGCTTAATTAGCAGGTGAAAGTGCTTAAAGGGAGGCTGTAGCAGCGGCCGATGTCTGAGCATCCTTGTGAAATTCCTCAGAGGGTCACTGAGTCCTGTCCTAATCCCTCCCTTTAATTGGGCCTCGTGTCTCTAGAGGAGACATGTTTCATCTGAGCAGAGTCCTCAAGACCAGCTCAGTGTGACACCTCGGGACATGAATCACAGCTTTGGGTTTATGATAAATGAGTGTTTACAATTATATAGAATCTGCCTGAGCAGACACACACATGTTCCATAGCATCAAATTCAGCTACGTGCTATGTTATGGCTGTGCTGTAATATAGCTTTATGACCTCTGGAGTTTTAAGTGCTTCTTGGAAACCTGCGGTTAACACCATATTGAATTCATCAGTAATATTACCATCCTCTGAGATGTGTTTATTGGCACCCCAAAAGGAAGTTTTATTAAAAACCTTTGCTTTGAGAGTATTGTTAACATTTGCGTTCGAGTTTTATTATAACCAATATTGCACACACTGTATAATTCAGTGGGTTAAGGAATCACAAATATCATTTATCAGTTTCCAAAAAAAAAAAAAGTCTTTTGAAATTTCTTGGTTCATTGTATTTCTTCTACACAAAATATATTTCCTGATGGGAGTGTTAATGTACTGTAAGGACTGACGCACATTCTGATGGATCTGTACAAATAAACGATGTTCTAGTTTCAGAAGTTCAGAAGACACAAATTTGTTGGACAGCGAACAGACACCTACCTGTTTCATGTTCTGTGATCAATGACTTTTTGTTGTACATTGTGCAGTAATGTACACTGGTCGGTCGATGCAGTGTAACTATCTCTGTCACTACTGATTTAGACAGTCTGAAGGCAGAGCTGAAAAAAAAAAAAGCGGAGCCGAGGAGTGGAGCTTGTCATGCTCTTGGCTATATCTCAGAGCACATCAGACAGACAGCGTCTCACACACACAGACGGTCAGGGGAGGAGCTGCAGCCTGCCGAGTCCTGAGTGGAGCCAGCAGGACTGAAAAGTGAGAGACAGAGACAAAGTAAGACAGAAGAAATACAGAACGAGAGACAGAAAGAAATGATAGTGAGTTAGAATAGAGAGTTAGTGATGAGACATAGTTAAAGTAAGACAGTAATACAGTACAGAGATGAGTGAAAGACAGACTAATGAAAGCAACTGAAGGCCATGAGCAAGCTGCAGACCTGAAGCAGCAGAAACAGCTGGCTCTTATCTGTCTAAAAACCCACTGCTCTTCGTTACAACATTGCTTTAATGACCATTCTCTGCTTACTGTCGCTGCTGCCTTCGCTTTAGAGCGATGACTGCGGCCACAGGTAAACACTGCCAAATGGAGCACCCAGTCAGTCCAGAGTCTCCTGAGAAAAAGCCAATAGATGGGGAAAATTTGTCCACTTTCGGGAATGTGCGTTTTTTTTTACTTTTTGCGAGTCGTTTGTTTAGATCCCTCAACATTCTTCTGGGTTATGATTTTGTCAAGTGCCTCTGAAGGCTTTTTAAAAGTACAGCCTGTTTTATTCAGATCCACTTTTAGTCATGTACCACAATGAAATGTTGATAGAACAGAATATCCAGGTGTGAACAAACCACTGTTTTTTTACAGAGCCTGGATTTTGGGGGTTAAATGGGGAGAAGAAAAAGGCTATTAAAAGAAGTCACGTTAAACCCACACTGGGATCATATTAAATAGAGCTATGGAGCAAAGTCAAATTATAAGTGAAACAAGAAGAACTAGGGCCAAGGCCTACCAAATATGAAGATGTGAGAAGTATTTTCCTTGGTGTCAGCAAGTAATGGATCAGTTGTGCTGGCAAGAGCCTATGTACCTGGAATCCGAAACACACAAAAACCCAAGCTTGGAGAATCCATACTTAATCTGGATTGTGCTGTTGAGTTGGGTAGAGCTCTTTCAAAATGATTTCCCTGGACTCTGGAAGTGAGGAGAAATATGCATGAATGATTGCAGCATTGGGGCACGTGGAGCTCTCGCATCACTTCAGATTAAAGCTAACTCCATGTTATTAGTTAAACTGAGAGCGAGCTCTACGTATGCTTCAACCCGGACCGCACTTTCAAATTCAAACTTTCTCCAGGCTTGAGTTTGCTAAATTTTAAGCAATGACTAATACTTAGATAAGAGCACGTATCAAAAATAACATTTGAAAAAACGTTCTTTTTCTTTGCTCTGGATGAACAAAATTGATTTGTTTCTGTCAGGTGAACTAGGATCTGTTTTCCTAGATTTGATTTATGTATGGAATGGAATGTTTGCGTATGTTTTGATCAAATGTCTCTGAACTACACGTAACACTCATCACTGTTTAGTCTAAGGACTACTGTGTATGTTGAGGAGCATGTTTGGTGTATAAGTCATTGTCATTGTAGTCCTGTAAGCCTAAAGTAAAGTATTTTGGCCCAGTTTTACAGTGTAGCCTGCGCAGGATTCGTGTATTGTGAAAATGTCAAAAAGACGCTGAACAGTGAAACACCAGTCACATTCCTTTTTTCCGCTGCACAGAAATAAACTACCTAGATATAGGTGAGGTTCAACAATCAGCTACAGGATACATACAGTTGTTGTGTGTGTAAGAAATATAGAAATATTGCATTAAAAATATTAGTGTGTTTTTTGTGTGATGTTCTTGTACAGAAGTTGGATACAAGATGGCGGAGACTCAGTTCTACTGATCCACCACTTATTTAAACATGCACCTCGGATGTAAACTACTCTTACATCCTTACTAAATAAAATCCATGGTTTAGGGGTAGTATTACTACATATATTTAGAGATAGTAGCCACTATATAATACAACCATGTTCTCCCATTGATAGATGGACAGCCGTGTTGACTTGGATCTGCTTGTCTAACGTTTGTCCTTGGACACGTCAGTCTCCTATAATGTCTCTGTCTCAAACTACCAGGCAGAAAAGGGCACCCCCCCCCCAACATGCTACCCATACATCAAAAAGAGTGTACCATGACCTGTGCTAATATTTGTCTTGACATGTTGACCACTGAACCAAATACTTTCATGCTGCTTGGCTGAAATGTGCTGTCAGGGAACACATTTTCCCTCCAGATGGGGATAGACCAAGTCTGTGCTTTTGTTGGTGTAAGCCAGTTAGTGTTAGACCACACATCATAATGTGTCTCGTGTTTGCTTAATGAAGATAATGTGCATCTTATCAGGGTCTTCACTGGATAACAGGAATTTATCTGTAATGCAACATTCCCACTCAAAACAGTGTGTAATGGAAGTGTCCATAAGAAATAGAAGATACTGCTGTTCTGTGTTCAACCTAAACATACAAGTCATCCACATAGAAAGGTTGTTGAATAGAATTGACTTGGACATTGTGAAACCGTGGCGTCATCACTCGGCGGTGCAGCTCTGCTACACTGCATTTGCAGTATTTCTATAGCGACTGGTGATTTGTTCAGGAAAGATGTGCTTTCTTTACTGACTGAAAAGCTGCAAAAACACTTAGAGGCAAATACTTGATTTTTAACACATATGAGAAAATACACATGGGGCATATCCAACAAGCACTTATTTTGAATTTTCCAGAAAGAAATCACTTATATTTTAATAGTATTTTTAAATATTTATAATATTTATATATAGTACAATTATAGTATATACAGTTTTAATTATAGTAAAAATTAATATACACTCTATAGCAAAGATAGATGACTTTACAACCATATGTACATTCCAGTTTTAGTTCCCCCTTTGCTCTTATACTAACCCCCATGCTTGTGGGAAGACTTTCCACAAGATTTTGGTGTATGGCTGTGGGAATTTGTCTATTCAGCCATAAGAGCACAGTGAGGTCAGGCACTGATGTCAGGCAAGAAGGCCTGAGGTTTGGTCATTGTTCTAGCTCATGCCAAAGGTGCTCAGTGAGGTTAAAATCATGGATGTGTTAAGACCACTCAAGTTTGTCCAACCTTGGTGTGTTATGTCTTTATGGACCTTAGTTTGTCTACAGCAGCGTCATGCTAGAACATGTTCGGATTCCAATGAAGCGAAATTGTAATGTTACAGAATACAAAAATACTGTTGTGGGAACAGTTTCGCGAGTAATTACATATGGCTTTGATGGTCAGATGTACATATGATCTTCTTTTGTCCACATAATGTTGTACTGAATATAATATATATAGTAATTGTGTAGCCTAGCTCAGAATGTATAATAAGTCTTATTTTGAACAGCTAATAACTGACATTTCTTGAGTCATTGTCAACCATGATGAAGTGGGTGAAGCAACAAGTGATGGAGTAATAACAATCAGTATAATAGTGTAATGGTGTCTTGCTGATTTCCTTTGACAAGGTAATTGAACGTGCCATCCTAGATTTTTGTAGGCAATTGTGGTCATTTCAGCTTTGGAAAATCAGAGAGTTCTGACTGACAGACTAGATTATATTGAGCCCCAGTCAGTTATGAAACACACAGACTTAGGTATTGATTTTCAAATACAGTTCTTAAGGAACCCTTAACAGACAAAGAGACATAACTGAGAGCTGTAGAGCCCACAATAATATTGTCTTTTAATAAAATCTTTTTACTTAGCCCTTTTTATAAACATCATGTTTAGAAAGTCACAACCATCAAGTAAGTAAAACTTGCTTGGCGACGATGACAAACTAAACTTTCTTTAGTCACTCTTCTTGAGATGTTCTCGCCCTTATCTCATCTTGTCCTGTCTTGTGTCTCGGGTACTCCTTGTGGTCACCCATCCTTATCTCAGAATTTTCTACTTTTGTTCTTCAATGTTTATTGCTCAGATAGAATTCAATAACATCATTACCATATTACTGTGGTACATATACAGGTATTTAAAATCATGCTTGCATGAATTAAAATCATATGCACAGAATGACCATATTATAGTTACACTTCCTGGCCAAAAAAGATGCAATCTTATGATTTAGGGTTGTTTAATTGATCAGATTCCTCAGTAACGTAATGTGGCAATAAAATGAAATAAGCGATGTTGCATAAGGTTGTCAAAACAACGCTGTGGCGAATACATGCCACAATAAAAGCTAAAGGAAGTCTAACAGAATATTAGCGTGTCTGACCTTTTTTTGGCCAGGCACTGTAATCCAAACGCTGCATTTCTGTTTTTATCCAACGTTATGAACAAAACAAGGACATAATAACTGTAATTAATCAATTTAATAACTACATCATTTTATCAAGACTTGGTCAAGCTCTGTCCTGTATTTCTTTTTTTACATAAGCCATTATCAGCTATTGGAGTAATGATAAGATAAGCAAGTTGGATCGTTTAAGACTACAGTGATGTTCTGTCCCTCGGTAGCAAGATATATATTTTTATACAACATATAATAATACCAATCCTGACAAACACACAAAGTAAAATATTTAGTATCAAATGTAATCTTGGCTTTGTTATAAAGAAGCAAAATCTTGGGCAGAGATGGAAAAAGACTTAGGGGTTGTGGTTTGCGACTTGGCTTAACATTAAGGTCAATTACCACAATGCAGTCATAGTTATCGTAACTTCCACACGAGAGCGCGAATCACATTGAAGGCATCCTGAGTGGAATGCTCTGGATAGAGATGTTTTTTGGCAGGAAATTCAACTCGGTGCTCAGGCTTATGTGTTCTTGTGTTAATCAGGTAGCCTATGCATTACAAAGTACTGAAAACATTGCTGGGCCACACCTGTTTGAAAGGGACACAAGTAAAATTCTGAGGAATTCCTCAAATCATGCTCACTGAGACTTGAGGTCAAGTCATTCTTTTGTCTTTTTAGATCAAAATGCATTAGTTAAACAAATGAAGATACAGTCCTATGTAGGTATTAAACCTCTGGAGTGCAACACATATTCTCAGATAGACTTTTGAAGGTGGTCACTGTGGTGAAATTTCAATATTAAGAGGTATTACGTTGTTTGTATTTGAGCTGATTCCCAGAGCTGCTGGTATGTCAGCTGAAACCTTTAAAAAATATGACCCCATCCTCCAGTGTTTTACTTGGCCTTTGGGAACGACAGCTTTCAAAAGAAATTTTGAGCACCATTTGATTGATTTCCTAGCATTACAGTTTAATGAATACCACATCCAGTACAGAGTGTGCAGCTTCCTGCTCATCTAATGGCTTTATGCTCTATTTACATTGATAGAGATTGCATGCTGATGAGCTCAGCCTATAACAGATAAACAGATAGGTTGAATTAACCAGTCTAACATTCACATGGGATTTACATGATATGCACTCGATGCTTTTTTTAATATTTACACTGAAGGCATAGGGGTTAGAAGCACTTCCTGGGTTGTTATTTGGGTTGTCATGACCAGTCTGTAGTTTGTTTCTCATCTTGCATCATCTTTATGATACCTTATGGTGGATTCTAAAAGTTAAGTTAATATCACTAAGTAACTTTAGCTGATAAATTTTCATACCTCTCACCTCATAGCAAACATACAACACACAAACATAATTGGCATATTTAATTTTTTGTACAGAATTTGTCAAAGATAATATTATGGTAAGGTAATATTATGGTAATATTATAATATTAAGGTAATATTATGCCTTGGTTGCTAGATAAATATGAATAAACCAAGCCAATGCCTATCCAAATTCAATGCAAAACTTACCCAAAAGTTCCACAATTCCGGAAACACTATATTATTCCCGATATCATTACTGCCATTTCCAGATGCATTGTGATATACACCCATCATTGACTTTACAGCAAAAGCCTGTACACTTGACATTTATGCAATTATCCAATTATCCAGCCAACAATAACGCAGAAGCACAACTCACATGGTTACGCAGATACGGGTCTCAAAATGCATAACCAGTTCCTGTCATCCATTGACAGGAATCTGAAGCTACAATGGGTACAGACTCATCAAAACTGGACAGGTAAAGATTGGAATGAAAGTTTTAATGCAACCTTTAAAATCATACAGATTTCCTAATCATGCACTGCATTTGGGTAAAATGGTCATATGCTCTTGTATATATTTGTTTTACATTACTATTTTACTTTTTAATCACACATGTGTAATAATTCATATATTTACCACACATCAATATATATATATATAGTACATAGTATATAGTATATAAGTACACAAAATACCCTTAGCAGCACACTAGTTTATATGTTTATGTTAGAGGTGATGTATAGTTAGCAGGCCAGCCAATGTCATCCACATGTGTATGTGTGGGTTTGGGGTAGGAGGAGGGTATTTGGGGTTTAAATGGTCAATAGTTAAATGACAGCCATAATAAATTCAATGGCCAAGACTGTTCCATGCTCTATAAAGAAAAACTAATAGTCATATACTGATTAAATATGCTAATCAAATAGCATACAGTGCATCACTAAATGTTAGCAGTTCATTTCAGGCAAAAAATGTTTAGTTGTTATAGAATATTTCAAAATAATAATTAAAAAATGCATAATTTTAAGATAATTACTTTACGGATTAGCAAGGTAAAAAATGTTTCAGCTTTTTTAATGTCTACTGATTTGTCTGTTTTTGACTGTCTGGTCAAAGAAATTAAAATGTCCATTAGGTTGCTGTATATATAAACACAAAGGACAAAATCCCTTGTAAATATTAATATATAATTATTCTAATATTTGAAACAAACCAGCTGAGAGTCAAGAAAGTCTTCAGGATGAAGATCTGTTCCTTCTTGTAACATGATGAGCTGTATTTTTGGGACTGTTTATAGCTGCTATTGTGTAAGCGTTAACAGGAAAAGGACTTATATGAATATGAGGTTCTTTAATAGAAACAAATTTCATAGATTTAAATTCCATGTCCACATCAAACAACCCCATTTTTTGTTTATGTTCCTGAAGCAGCATGTCCCATTATATTTTATCTCTTACTGAACACACTTTGCAGAAATACACAATTCATGTAATTCAAACAGGTATCAAACAAGTGTATTTAATGAAATGAAGCTGAATTTTAAATAAACCTGTATGTTACAGTAAGATATTTATTGTAAAATATACTCTAATATAAGTACAATCATTACATACACAACATTATATCAAATATACTGCATTTTAATTAAGTATATCAGTTTGTTAATGTATACTATATTATTAATAAAACAGTAAAATCCAATTTATAAATAGAAAAAATTTACTAGGCTAGTGCTTTTTGTATTTCTTTGTGTGTATGCATATGTGTTTAGGAAAAGGCGTTCTGGGTGAAAGTTGGAATTGTTTAGTTTGTTTTTAGCACTTATCTTGCTAATGTTTACCAAAAATGTACACTGAGGCTTTAAAGCATGAAACCAGCAGATCACTTTGTATTACTAGCTGTCTGAATAGAAATCTTGAAAAAACATCTAATTAATGAGGCTCAAATTAAGAAAAAACTTTAAGTACTTCCTATCACAGTTAATTTCCCTGAGAAGACACACATCACCTTTGCAACATAAGAATTCATAAATACTTATATCATCAAACTGGTTCACTAGACATACCGTCCATTAGCCAGTCCAAACTATGTCATGACATACCAAATGCATTACATGCTGCGTGTATTTATAGCACTGATTTAAGTGTTCTGTTTATCAGGAGTGTTCTGTGATAGGGTTTCAGAGCTCATGTAAGAGAGAGTTTCAAATGAAGCATTGAGCCATTTTTCTTTCATTAAATCAAGCCATTTTGGCTCATAGTGGTGAAAAACTTTTCTGGCTGTTACTACTGGACTTAATTAACGAAAAGCATGGCTTTGACGCACAATAAAAGAGCCAGGCAGGTAAAATAAAGATGACATTCACTCACTCTTTGGGGAGGAAATTGTAAAAAAGGGTTATATTGTTCTTTTATTGAATAATAAAGTCCCCTATTGTTTGGAGAATGTGAGCTGGCAGTCAGATGAATTAGGATCTTGAGTAATAAACTCTGCAAGTGTTGCACCAAAAGCATGTGGTATTATCTGGGATGTCTCTTGATGTGGACCTGTTATGCATTAATGTTCTTTTTGTTTTCTTTAAACGAGTATGTTTTCCTACCTGGCTCACACTGCCGACTGTGCTCGGCGCATTCCTGTCGTCAACAGCGAGCCTCTAATCATAGCCAGGTGCTTTCTACTGAAATTAACATGTGGTTCTAACTTACCTCCTCTACACAATGACACATACCTGAGCTGCTTGTGAGAATAGCTTCAAATTAATTCGCCTTCCTTTTTATTTCTCAGAACATGCAAAAGGTTGGAAAAGGTCAGAATGCAAATGTTAAGTGATATCATTTGAAATGCTATCCTTCAGCTGAGGTGAGAAAAGTGAAAACAGTCGTTCCCACTGGATTTAACATCATCGCTTATACCATGGTTTTCTTTTGTTCTTAAGGCACTTTTTTTATTTTACAAAGCTCCAACATAGTTTGAAATGGCACTGTAATTACTCTTGCTTTATGAAAAATTTACATTCTGACCCCTTAACCCTTTAAACTTCCACATTTCAGTTTTCAGACTTCTTCCATCTGTCAGTAACTACATCCCTTTTCTATTAGTTTTGATGTAGCCACTGAATAATTCAGAAGTTAATGTGTGTTTTGAGATTAATTGAATAAAAAGCTAAGACATTAAGATGGAGGTTGGTTCCCAAACATTTTAGTGCAAATTGCTCCTAACAGACAGTGAATTTTCTGTGACTTCAATGTCTGGCATTTTGTTTTCTCATCACGCTTCTAAGTCCATATTTAGTAAATTGTTTCGGCATATATTTTTGTGTTTATTTTCTTGACTTCTAATTTTTCCACTGAGTCACTCAATGTTTTTAATGTTTCAAAGAATTAAACAAATTAGATGGACAGAAATATTCATCCATTTCATTGCTAAACTCCTACGCTAATGCAGCGTGTCAGGATAGGCAAAAAGATCACAGTGACACTCATAATATAAATGTGGCTTGTTTGAAAGTGACTCACGTTAACATTTCATAATATTAGCTCCCAAAATCCACCTTATAGGTTACAAGATTAGAGTAATTTGTAATGAAATGATCCCTCATGGGGTTACGATCATTGCTTTTAACAAACATTAGGCCCATGTCTCTATTGAAGGAATGACAAATAAATACATTCTGATCATTCAT
>JAOVVF010000051.1:17056247-17070759 GCA_028565595.1 Duopalatinus emarginatus | reverse complement strand
AAACATATCTATGCTGATGGGTATATTATGGTTTAATGAGGATGAAAACTATGTGAATCATATGCTACGGCCTTCACACTAATCAGATCTCAACCCAAATGAACACCCATGATTGCTTTTTAGCAGACTGAGCCAATATCTTTTAAAAGAATGCTGTTCATCTCTTCTGTAGACTTTAAGAACTGATGCCAAAGCTGTTTTAATGGCAATGCAAATACTGTACTTATGTTGGTTTTTATTAGTATTGTTATTTATTTGGAATTATCCAAATTAAATGCCAATAAGGTAAATACAGGCAAGTAGCTTGATGTTGGAATTTTACTTTAAATATGAAATTTTCAAAATTACTTTTTGAAGTAGGACTGTTCAGCACTTTCTTTTTTTTCTCAGCTGTGCTGGATCTGGCCTCTATATTGTGTTACTGTTTTCATTTCCAAGGGAAGGATTTCTCGCTTGGTAAAATCCAAGGACCAATCTCTTGTATCCACAATACAACACCTGGAAAAAGAAAGCGTTCATTAATCTTTGCCGTTCTAAAATCTGCAGCTTTGAGCACTTTTTTTTTTCCTCGAGCACATGCATCCAAGCTCTGTGTCTTGACATGACTCTGTTTCAGAGGAACTGTGTGGGCTGTTTTCAGGTCACTGTGGCCGAGTGCTTTCTTAATTGACTCTCTGTACGCTTTGTTTAATATGCAGCCGTTAAATAGAGCACTATAAATAGAGCGCTGAATGTAATGAGCTCATGTTTTTACTTCTGAGAGTCTGCACGATGTTTTATAGCCAACACTCCTTATCATCTGCTGTTTGGAGTGATGAATGCATTAAGATAGGTTATGTCTTTATAGTTTAGTGTGTATGTCACCAATATAAAGTAAATATTGTTACTCACATGGCTAGAGTCACAGTGGTACTGGGATAGTTCAAAGTGTGAGAAGTGAAGTAAGCTTGGTGTTCGTCCAAATACGCAATGGAGTATAATATGTGTCATTGTATTTACTCTGTTTCATAGTAATATACACTACGTGTCAAAGTTTTAGACTCACTAGATTGCATGATTAAATATACAGTATAGGTTTTATTGTCTAATGCTTGAAAGTGGTTCTAATATAAATATAAATAGTAAAGTTAATGACCAAATGCAAATTTATTATTAATTATTTATTTATTAATTTAATTTATTTATTTACAATTATTTTTCCCCCAAGTAATTCTCTTATTTCTTGCTAAGCAGAAGGAACCATGTACTCAGAAGGAAAATGTACTCAGCCTGTTTGGAAACTTTTGGAATTGCATTGCTCTTATACCGAAGCAACTTGCCAACAATGAGATTTGTGCACATAAAAAATCTGCTTATAGTTTAAATTAACACTGGTGTTATAATGGTTCTAAACATTCATTTTTCTTTCTCTCTTTCTCTTGTCATGTGAACGAAATAATTAAAAGTCCACTCTCCTAAGACTTTCCTATCACAGAAAACCTACTGACACTGGAGACTCCTTCCATGCATGTTGAATAAACATCACAGTATAGAAATCTTCAACATATCAGCAACATATTAAAATACATTATTATTGGTATAGTCAGTTAGTTGTCAATATCGAAACAATAATATATTAGAAGAAGTACATGTCTAAACCTGTGATGTAATTAATCAGCAACAGTATTGGCAGAGCTGCTGTTATAGAAAATTAATCAGCACCTTTGTATTATTCAGAATTGAGAATTCAGCAGCACTGTAAAAATAACAGGCAACAATAATTCAACTTAATAATAAAGTCCATTCAAAACAATTTGGAAATGTGACCTCATTTCAAGCCTTAGTTATTTGAGAGTATATAAAAGTGTAGACTTATAGAAAAGGATGCACAACTGTATAGTATAAAAGCAAGTGCATGTGTTTCTATTAGCTGTAAACCTTTTTCAACTGTAAATTCCTAATAGGTGAACAGCTCCTTGGCCGTGGAAATGAATATTTCAAAGCTGACCATGAAATCACCTATCAATGTTCAGTCAACTGAAGATATGCCATGTGCTGCAACAAAAGTAATGATGTCTTATTTGTGCTTTTGAGCTCATAACTTTGTAATTTTAAATAACATTCTACCATAATACAGCCCAATATGATACCAATTATGATGTTCCCAGGAGGCAGCAGAAATGTGGCCCTCAACATTTTTCACTCAATTTTAAAATTCAGTTTGTTTTTTTCTTCTACATCTCATTTCATTCCTCGATGTTCTGGGCCATAAATACCTATTTATATTTACAGACATGAGGGTTAGGTACCAATAGCCTAAATACATGACCAATCAACTAATCCTCATTACCAGCTCCCTTCAAAGCTCAAATCAAATGTTGGATGTACATGTAAGTAATTTCATGGATGAACTGAAACTGCAGAACAACAGCAAGCATAATACATTACTGCACATTCCACCTGTTCCTTAATGAGAAAACCCTGGACCTGAGATATTGTTTTGATTTTGTTCTGCTGATTGTATCAGCAGTGTGCTTTGGCAAAGTAGTGCTACCTTTTTTTTTATAGCTGATAAATGATGCGAGACTTTTTGGAGTAAACAAGACAGTTTTGGACTGTAAACTGAATTCGATGTAAGAGCCTGTGCATATATCAGGTATCAACTCCAAACATTTATAAATGTTATCATAAATGAGATCAAAAGAGCCAGACTAGGATTTTCACCCATGGTTAAACGACGTCATTTACAGACTCAAATGCAAATGTAAAAAGATCCCACCTTCCTAACAGTTCTTTTAAATTTATACTAAAGACATTATCACGATACTCAATTTCAACTGCTTCTATCACAGTTACTCATTCAGTCTTTTTATGTAGTTTTGTTTTTCCTTAACCCAGGAGATCAAGTGATCCTTTTTTTTTCACTTGCCTCACTGAACAATTTCAAACACATGGGTGTAATCTCTCACCCACAGTCACCAAAAAAAACAAAAAAACCCAGCATGGACTTCACACGAAACAAGCCCAGAGCAGAATTGGCCTTTGCCAGGCTGTAAACGGTTCTTATGGCAGGTGTTGGTCTGAATAGAAGAGCCAAAAATTGTTTTGTCAGAGCCTCCCTCTTAGCACTATTTCACTTTCACGATAGGATCAGGTAACAATTTCGTTTGCATGAAATGGCTATAAAACAAAGGGAAAAACGAAATATATTAGTTCCATGTGGAAGCCTTATCACTGTTAAAACATAAATATTCAAGATCTTTGAGGTCTGCCCAGCTGTATTGACTGCATGTTCATTGTTGAACATTGCTGCATAATGGAATGAATCAAAATCAATTGCTTTCCAAAGAAGTGTTTACAATTTCACAATGCACCACTGTCTCCAATCACAAAATTCCTCAGAATACACTAACTGTATGGCTATAAGTTTGTAGTCAGCTGCCCCTTACACCCATGCATATCCTTAAAAATTCTGTTCCAAAATCATCAACATTATAAGGAGTTGGTCCACTCTTTGCTGTTAAAATAACCTTCATTTCTCTGGGGATGCTCTTCGCTAAATTTTGTCATGTGGCTGTTTGGATTTGTACTCATTCAGCCACAAGAGCTACAGACAAGTAAAGGTTCTGATGTCAAACAAGAAATCCTGGCATACACTTGGAGTTTCAATTCATCCCAAAACTCTGTGAAGGACAGTCAACTTGGCAAACTAAATGGGTAAATTTTCATGTTGCTCGCTTTGTGCACACTGGTCACTGCCATTAGGCCTCTTAGTTCCAAGTAAGGAAAATCTTAATGCTACAGCAAACATAGACAATTCCAAATTTTTGGCAAGAGTTTAGGTAATAGTGTATGGAATGTAATGGTAACTTGTCACTATTTTAATGTAGGTTACGGGTAGCAGAGTCCCCAAATCAGAGGAACGCCATAGATTAAAGCTTAATGTTCTTATCCAATGCAACAAAAACATTCACATTAGTAGGTTCTGTTTATTGTATTAGAAATGGACATAATGAAGTAGACACCCTTGAGAAGCCAAAATCTTTTCCTACTTTGGTTTACAGTGGCTTGACAACATGTTAGCCCACTGACAATGAACTTAACAAAAGTGAGCACTGTTGGACAGGAATCCATATTAAACCACTGTAACACATCCGCAGACGGGGCACTTAGTTTTGATCCGAGACACATGTTTGCTGTGCAATGAATGGAATCAGAGTCTAAACAGAACTTAATTCAGTTTGATGGTGTTAGGATATATGCAATTAAAATGAGTCTAAAATATGTCAAAGGCAGGTGTCTATGTAGTTAAATAAAGCTGTTTTCCATGGTCTGCTGAAATGTCATACAAACCCATGCATGAATGAATAAAAAAGCACTTGAGTCCTCTGTTGTGTGAATGATGCCATCATGTGGACTATTTAAACACATCAGGCCACCAGCACAATTTACGCCACATTTAATGTTTCGCTTCTTCATCACGACAAACAGCAATTTACTTCAATTCAGTAGGTCATGGTGTTTATGGGTTGTGACAGAGTAACCACACTGAGAACGTGCTGATTAACTTTGTATAACAGCAGCTCTGACAGTAGTTCTGTCAGTAGGGCTAATCACAATTTATTTAATTAAAATAAATAATGTGCTCATTCTAATACATTGTTTCTATAATAACAGACGGATGCTTGACATAAACAGACCATGATTGTGTAAACTATGTGTAATTGTTAGTTACATCTATTTAGATGTATTTTTCAAGATTTTTTGGAAGGAGTCTCCAGTCTTAGCACATTCAAACAGTCAGTGCCGAGGTGAAGCTGCTCTTAGAACGGAACATTTTCAGGAAAAAGGTGAAGGCTTTAGGGATTCTCAGCAACATGAGTTATGTTTACAAGTTGTGTTTTGTTAGCCGCTGATGACTGGATGGCTGTTCATCAAATCTTATAATGTAGTATGTAACAGGAACGGTTTTTTTTACTGATGTTTGCATTGCAGGCTTTGAAGGATGGTCATGAGTTCCTTGCCCAAAGACCAAGAGTGATCACATCATCAGATTAATGCATGGCCCCAAACAAGGCAAAAGGGACCCAAAAATGAAGGTCTTCAAATCAAAACACTGGCCTGGTTTTGGTAAGTAAGTAAGATAAAACCTGCCATTCAACCAAATTGTTACAAAGAGTGACCAGTTATAATATCTTATACTTGCATACCCTCATTCTTTTACACAACATAATACCGTTCCGGAGTAAACTTTATTCTTAGGCCAGCATGATGAGGGCCAAGCCACTTTACTCCACAATACGAGAAAAGAAGTTCCTTCAATTACCAGACAGTTTACATAACATTAACCAGCGAGACTGTGACTGCAAGGGCCTTATCTTCAATTTACGTTGAGGCTTTAGAGTTTTGGCAACAGCACAAAACTACATGGTCAAAGTCTTGAGCTATTAGGCTCATTTACAGAGATAAAAATAATACTCAACCAAAATATAAAAAAAACCCTGAATGAAAAGAACACTGAAGCTTGTATTCATTCTTCCCCTAGTTCCTTTCACCCAAGCACCACACATGACATCATGGAAAACTGAGGTGGCTCTTAAAGTGAAGTGGGAAATGCTGTATTTCTCTCACCGTTAGGTTGAGAGTAGAGAGGTCCATCGTTCTGAAAATACAGTTTGCATCGCCGGATTCCACGAATACTTTCAACCCCTAAAAACCTTGTGATTTGAGTGGCATTTAGGAGGGTGAGATTAGACTCTAAAGTCAAGAAGTGGCACAGACTGAGATTTTAGCTAGGATTACCCACTTTTAAAATGTTAAAAGTTATTTTTTATCTGGCCTAGGGAGTAACTTGGCAAACAACATGCTGCATGCTCACCTTTTTACCTGGGATGTATATTTATATGTGCTTTTTTAAAACGAAAAGAAGGAGAGGAAAAAGAAAAAAAATATTCATAGGTCAGGATGATTTAAAAACAATTAACTGAGTTTTAATAAACTAAATACAACTGTCTCCTGGGAACACTACTGTTGTGGTCATAAAGGAAAACAAGTATTTCCTGAGCTCACTCCTGCACATGTGTAAATACAGCTTTTATAAGCTACCAGGATTCTAAAGTAAAGTATTAAAGCAACTCGAAGTGATGTTAATAGTTCTTGCTAACTCCCACCAGACTTCCACCAAAAGAATCCAATCCCTTCCTTCTATTCAAAGCTATTCATCCAAACCTCACCCCAAACCTCTTCTCTAAATCCTATCCCTAAAGACATGCTTGCACACAATGAACTGGTAAGAAAGATGAAAAACAGCAGCAGTGTGTTTTGTTCCATGCACGTTGTTAGACACATAATTCCAGATCAAGAACCTTAGCAATCTTCTACACCAATTGTACAATCAGTTCAGTGTGTAACTGCTTGATTGGAAACGTCAAGTCAAGTTTGCAACAATTTAGTGTATCTGTAAGCTACATCCAAGCATTTAGATTTCTATGCAACTTATATATGTGTTTAGATTTGTATGTACACAATATGCATAATTTTGTAATAGACATAAAACATTTTCAGATCTTAATGATTTTAATTATCTTAATGATCACTGTTCACATGCTCTGTATCCTACTTAAAGCTACAGCACATGCACTTTCCCATTGTACATGCACATTTCTAAAGGTACGAAAGATGTACACTGAATAGTACCACTTCAAAAAAACTACTGTTTGTAGCCTTATTTCTGGAATTTTTCACAATTATTTATAAGTAGAAACACTTCTGGAGAGCTAAAAAAAATCTGGTCAGTGTTGAAATTTGTAGTTACTAGTGTGATTGCAGGTTATTTCCAACACCTATTTCTTTCTTGTTAAATGCTATTTACTCACCATTGTTGTTTTGTGGGTTGGCTGATGCTTTTGACATGACCTGTCTGTTGGTGTTGCCCATGTTTCTTGAGCCCTTTTCAGCACTGGTGAAGGGATTCACTATGCCCTTGGACCCTCGTGCACCACTGGAGTTCTGGTTTACTGTGTTCCTCGGGCCCCTATCAGCAGTAGTGTTACAGTTGCCCATGTACCTGGAGCCCCTTTGAGCATTGCTGTTTGACTTGCCCATGATCCTAGAGTTCTGACTGGTGCTGTTGTTGAGGTTGCGCATGTTCCTGGAGCCCTGTTCCACACTGGTGTTGCAGTTGGCAATGTTCCTGGAGCTACTCTCAGTTTTGGTACTGGGGTTTCCCATGTTCCTGGAGTCTGGCTCGGTGCTGGTACGGCTCTGTCCGAGCCTCTGCTCGGTGCTCATCACTCCATTCATTGCCTCAGTCATGCTCCTCTTCCCTTCAGATCACCCACAGTTTGTCCCCCTGCCAAAACACACTTGTCAGAATACACTAGGCAGGTTTAGCATAATTGCAATGGCAGCAGTGTGTCATTTTACGTTTGCGTGATGACAGCATGACACTAAACCAAGTGTAATATATTCCTACAGAATAAACATACAGCCCATGGCAGATTATAACAGTCCCAGCTCTTGGTCTTTAATCTGTACATTGAGCTTCATTCCTAAGCACTTAGGAAAATATGGCTCAGCTATAGGTGAGCTCTCTGTTGGTGTTTATTAAAATCCACTTAAGCCGGAAGACATTTAGCAGCAACTAGAGTGGTGCTGTTTATTTATAAAGCATAAGCTCACTTAAAGTCCACAAACATATCTCCCTACTAGTGCACCAGCCAACTTATTAATTTACAGAATTTACAGAGTACAGACCTTGCTAAGGCCTCCTCTTCTGGATAGCACTATGCACACACACACACACACACACACACACACACACACACACACACACACAATCAGGATTCAGTAGCTTTGAGAACCCCCTCAATGTGTCCCAGTGAAAAACGAGGCCTTCGCTCTCTTCCACAAGCCAAGACGTCTGCATGTATAATACATCATCTACAGAAACAACCTGCATGGGGCACTACAAACATACATCTCTGTTTTCTTTAATAAGCTCTGTTTTGGAAGCCACATACAGTACATAACTGAAAAACATTAATTCACGCCAAA
This sequence comes from Duopalatinus emarginatus, assembly GCA_028565595.1. Taxonomy (NCBI): domain Eukaryota; kingdom Metazoa; phylum Chordata; class Actinopteri; order Siluriformes; family Pimelodidae; genus Duopalatinus; species Duopalatinus emarginatus. Next base: position 17,062,725 of record JAOVVF010000051.1, on the reverse strand, counting down.
TATCATGGCCTGTGAAAATATTCATGTCATTATAGCCTTTCTTTAAATTTATGGCACATTTAGGAAGTGAAATAACCAGGCAAATGTAGTAGATGTAGATTCTGATGAATGAAAGTATTTGAGAGTATTTTAAAAAAAAAAAGCATACAATTCTCTGAGGATACTACTATGTAACAAACAACAACATTGAAAATCACATCTGAATGAATACACTCATACTAGGATACAACTCTTGGCCTTGGACTTAAATGATTCCTAACAAATTCCATAAGGAATCCATAATGATTTTCAACTTTTTTTTTCAAAATAAAACATTCACAATCATCACAATAATCAAATTGTCACACAAAACAACATATGTTAACTCAGCATGTTAACGATTCCTTTTTCTGCATAACCATTACTGAATCACTCAGTGATTATAGCCAATTAATAAAGCATGCAGTAAAAAGCAGTAAATAAATTCCTCACCACAGAAAGCCACTGCCTTTACAGGGACAAACAGATTCAGCTCGGATGACAAACCTCGTCTTTTTGTTTCTGGAGAGAGTCTTTAATCTTTAATCTTAACTGATGGGCAGGACTTGAAAACCCTGTTTCTCAAATGGAATCCTGGCAATTTATATTCTAGTGACAAGTTAGGACTTTGGATTTGTTGATTAAGCATGCCAGAAGTATGCCAAAGCACAGAACATGTAGGAGGATCTATGGCCAAAAGACCATTGCCATTCAGATTACTGCAACCAGAGAAGCATCTTCAAAGTCCGAGATAACATCTTCGACTATGTGATATGCACTCGTGCTCATAATTTGAGAGTTAAGATGGAACAGTTCAGTGGAATTCATATGCATCTGTTAAGCTTATTACAGTATCCATAATTTCATGACTGTAAATTGTGCATACCGTCATTCAAGAAAGCACAGATCTTAATGTCTAACTTACGGGATTCTACAGGACAGTATTATAAAAAGGGCAACTGATTTAATCACACTTTCCAGGGTGGTCTACTCCAGAACAGAATAGTAAAACGTAATTAGGTTTACAACAAAGCCGCTCCAAACGGCTGTTGTCAGCAGGAGGCCGCTTTCATTGATAAATTATTTTGGGGCAGCCTCATGTGCCGTGTTTTCTTTCCTTCTGTCAGTTTTAATAATCTTCCCCTTCTCTCACTTTGCACATTTTTTTCCCTCTTACTGACCACCAGTTGAGTTGAGCCATGGCCAAATTTATGGGAGGTTTTCATTGCTTTCCTTATTTATGTTGGGGTTATTCCAGGACTTCCAGGATGACTTTAACAAGGAATTAACACCGGGAACTTTTCACCAATTATTATATAACAATCCTGAACTGCCATACAGCAGCAACATTTCAAATGCTTATAGTTAAAAAACCTCATGCCATGACTTAAACATAAACCTGAACATTTCACCTGAAGTTAAAAACAGCAATTCAAAGTAGAACGTCTTGTATCTAATGAACAAATGTTCCAGGAAACAAAAGGAACAGGTTGAACCGAGCTCCATGACAGGTGATAATCAAACGGAATGTAAACGTAAAATTTTGCTGGGTGACGTCTTTAACAAATGAGGTGCAAATGCACTAATCAGAGGTTTTATGAGCAGCAGAGGTGAAATGTGAAAGCACGGCCGTGATGGTTTGTGTGATAAGTTCCAAACTTCATGCATCAGAAGTGACGGTGTTTGAGCATCTAGCTCACAGTAAATAGACGCCCGCATGACGAAAAGGTGCCGGCACTAAAAAACAGCACACATCACAGGACAAGCTGTTATTAAACGACATTTTTTTAAAATAGGATTTGGCAAGATTTAAAGCTTTTGCCATTCTATAATAAACAATAGCATGGCTATATTGAAAATATTTACTTAATTCTCTAAAGTGACTTATGGCAACATTGGCTACTAAACAGAATGTCATGAGTGTTATGGCGTCAGGTGCCATAGACTGTATAAATATTCCCTGTACACTTGTTTATAGGAAAACCCCATCTGGTTTTGGCTAGCAGAGGCAGACATACCGGTGACCCCAGGTTTTTCTAATGGAAAATATAACACAAGTGTTTGCTAAGCTGGGGCTAAGCTGAGAGAACTACAGCAGTCAACTGTCAAGTGACAGACAAGACAACGTTGTAAAAGACCACAGGCTCCATATTCAAAGGTCAGGCGTTTTTGCCTAGTAAATAGCATGTTAACATCTAAAATGCAGTCTGGGGGGAAAATAACAAACAAATTAAACTTGTAGATCTAATTATTATTTGTTTTGATAACTGTTCATTTTTAATGATAGTTTTATAGTTCTTCCTTCAACACTATAAAAAAAAACGAAGATGAATTTTTCATGCTCAAAATCAAACAGATTTGCAAAACAGCGTGCAAAAGGCTAGATTAAAGTATTATGTCATAATACAATTAATGATAATGGCAACAACAATAATAATATTATTCAAATATTATTAGAGTGTTTGAAAAAGCACCCTATTGTTATTCCTCTTCCATCTTCTTCTTCTTCTTGTAAATTGTCTTGCGTATTTATTATATATTGTCTTGTGTATTTATTGTAAATCGTCTTGCGTCATTGCATATGCTGATGCACTCATACACTTTACGTTGTATTGTGTAGTTAGTTTTTCTATGTAGCACCTTGGTCCTGGAGGAACATTGTTTTTCGTTTCACTGTGTACTGTACACCACTATATATGGTTGAAATGACAATAAAAACTACTTGAGAACACCATTTCGTAGATAATCACGATGAAGCCTGTGCTATGTATTTTTGGTGTTGGTGAGATTTATGGTTTTTTTTTTTTATAGATTTAAATGTTCCATAGGAATGAAAAGGGATATTTTCAAACTGCCATAACTCTGCCAAATTTCAAGCTACAGCCTTAAAATTGAAAGGCCCATCAAGTCAAATTACAGATAGATTGCACTCATACTTCTCTTTCTATCACTCTTTTATTTTCACACCATTCATTTCTATAGAAGTAGCTAGATTGGGTGATGATCTCCACTCTAGCTCAGACTGATTTTTCTGATTTTTCACACAGATTTTTCAGTTAAGTTTTTCTATCTAATATTCAGTTTTTCTGTTCAATCTGGTCTAAAATCCTCATATGTCCACCTAGAAACACCATTTAAATTTAAAAGATTTTAAAATATCTTTTTACGTTTGACTTTATTTTTTCGAGTTATGAGGACTTTGGCATGGGACATGAGAAAGTTCCACATAGAGTCCCATGTGAAAATCAGGCTCATGGGAATCCATTTTCCGAAATTTTAATATGTGTTCAACCTGTCATATCTCAGGCATCTTCTGCTCTATCTACATAATTTTCACATCACAGTGATCACTAAGTGGTCCTCTTTCATAGTGCCTGTGGTTGGTTAAACATTTTCTGTGTTATGAGTATTTGTTCAGTGTGTGCATATAGGCTTAAACTGTGCTTTTCCACAAACAGCTGCATATTAACAAGAGTGAGTGAAAGTTGAGACTTGAGACTCTCTAAAACACAAACAAAAGGAGCAGAGTCTCACAGAAAGGGGAATCTTTATATAAATAAATAAATACACAAATAAATGACAGTAGTATTTATTCCTATGTGTAAAAAAAGTACTATTATTAATGACATTAGCTATAATATAATATAGCCATAATACAATTATGGTATTAGCCATAATCTTGGCCCCAACACATGTTCAAGCACTCTTGTAGTTCTTTCAAGAAATGCACATCTAGTTATAATAATAATAATAATAATAATAATAATAATAATAATAATAATAATAATAATTACTATTTTTATTATATTATAATTATTTAAATAATAATAATAGTAATAATAATAATAATAATTATTATTATTATTATTTTTATTAGGACTAGCAGTAGTATTATGCAAATATTATATGCTTTGCTTATGCTTAAAATGTTTCTTTTAATGTTTATTTATACATATTTGTTATATAAGCTGAAAAAAATGACACCCCATTGACTGACAGATTTATTATAATTAAATCCTAATGCTGAACTTTAATCCTAGCATAAAAAATACAGCTTATAACTATATATCACACCAATTTCCCAGTTTCTGAACTGACCCACACACATGCACCATGCCTACACTTTGTGCAGTGATGCAGAAATGCCATTACTGTGGTTATGTTTAAAAGACAAGTTTTGAATTTTGTGCCATTTCCATTATTTATGACTAATATGATTTAGTCTGCAAAGCTTCTAGCAGTCATGTATGATGAATTCAGACAGATTAAAGCTGTGACTTGTGGAAGATTAGCTGTGTAAACTGATGTCTAATAGTTGGTTGGTTGAATGTCCAAACAGATCAAAAAAAAAGAGGGGAAAAAGTTCACGTTCATGAATTTGTTTAATAACTTTTGATTATTGTTTGATTTGGGATTTACAGCTTTTTGTTTAATCACACTTTCAAAGTTTTGGTCTAGACTGAAAAAGCATAAGGCACGCTTCATTTCATGACATTCTCAACCCTAACCAAACCAAAGCAAATCCTCATGATGCTCATGAAATGAATCAGTCAGCAGTGTAAGCAGCCATTTGCTGAACTTGAGGTAGCCGTAACAGCAATATAGTTGCAATACAATTTTTATGCTTTGAAATTTTCATTCCTTTTTCATAACAAATACAAAACACATAATAGTTGCAACTGTTTGTACTAACTTATTTTAAGTTTAATATCTTGTGTACTCTGCTGTCCCAGTAACTACACCATCCAATTAATCCATCCATTTTCCCTTTTTTCAAGTGATCTGACTCAACTATAAGTGTCATAAATGACTAAGCATTCAGTTTTTATTAAAAACACAGCTGAACTACTTGTGCAGGATGAAAATATTTAACACTATTTAATAATCAGCACCCACATCCTTTAGAAAGAGTCACTGAACTCAGACACTTAATCAACTCTTGGGTGGAAAGAAAGAACCAAAGTCCAAGTCTCCTTGTGCTTATGTTCTACAGAAAAATAGCTTAAATTCCCAGAAGGAAAAACATGACACTTGTCTAAGCAGAGATGCCAAGAAAGATTAGGATATTAGCTAAAAGAGAATCAGTGAGTTTCTTGCAACTCACCAGCTGTAGCCTAACAGTGATGCCAAAGAACAGGAGTATAAACCCATCAGTCCAAAACCAAAATCATTAAAAAGACATCATGTTTAAAAGCTCAGTGCCATAGTCAGTAATTTTGTGATGCAACCAGTTGCAGCCAGTGTAAATGTGCTGACAATCAATAATAAAAATTCATCAATATAAAGAATTATCTTAATTGCTGTTTGCAAATGTTTTAAGGCAGGTTATTTTTAAAGTTTTGTGGAAGCAGGTTGCTCAGAAAAAAAAAAACACATAGTAAAGTAAAATGATATGAATTTAGGCTGGGGCTGATTTCTGTCTAGATCATGCAGTGACAGTCTTGTCAGGCTATTACAGAGAGTCAAATGATTCCATGATTCAATCTCTGTTCGATATTTTTCAGACTGCTTCCTTCACACATTGATTTAGAATGTATTAGCACAAGTGGTGCAGTGTGTAGCACTTTTGCTTTACAGCAAGGACCTGGGTTTGATTCCCTGTCTGGGCAGCTCCTTTCTGTGTGAGGCTTGCATGTTCACCCCATTTCTGTGCGGGTTTTCTCTGGGAGCTCTGGTTTTCTTCAATTGTCGAAAGCTCTCAGGTAATTTGGGGATACTAATTTGCCCCTAGGACTGGGTAAGTGAACGTATCTGTTTGGATTGGACTGGTGATCTGTCCAGTGTGTTTCCCCACCACATCCCTGTAGTAGGATAAGCCTGTTACCCTGTTCAGTATTTAAAAGAAACATGGTATGGAGTGAGTCAGCTAGTGTAAAATACTTGAATGTGTAATGTAATGAGATGCTCAAGTTTCACTGCAAAATCTATCATAGATATCCGATTGTAGCCTTCCTAACTAATATCGCCATCACTTATAACCGAATGCAATAGTATCTTAAAGAGTAACTCGCTAAGCAATAAAGTTATCCAGTCCAACCAATCAAACGATCAGCTGCTTGTATAAATAGCTGTAAGGACACTAAGGTTTTGGACACTCATTAGAAGGTTTGGGGTTTTTTTTTTGGCACCTATACTGTATACAGCATAAACACCTTCAGTAAATAAGCAGCTGCTCATATGTTTTAGTTGACACTAAGTTTATATCCTGCTTTCTTATTAATTACTGTAGGTATCACTTTTTCTAGGAATACAGAGTGCAATAACGCGATTAGGTCATTCGTTTATAAATGGAGAAAAGGGATGATGTAATTAATGGTGATGTTATTTTTTTAACAGTCCTCAATTTTAAGGCTTATTATAAGCTATGTTTCAACAATTAGGCAAAATAAATGGTATATATTGTACTCATGCGATATGCTAATGAATATGAAATATGAATTAATATGAAATAATTATTTTT
>JAOVVF010000051.1:17043551-17056094 GCA_028565595.1 Duopalatinus emarginatus | reverse complement strand
AAAACATCAAAACAGGAAGTACTGTAGTTTATGGAAGAATGTAAGGATAATGGGATATAATGGGGATTAAAATGTATCCTTCTGGATTCTTCTTCTTCTTCTTCTTCTTCTTCTTCTTCACCATAACATTTCTTTAATGTTATCTTCACTCAGATTTGGTTCTCGGTAACAACACTGTATCATGTTGAATTTATTTATATGAGAAAAAGAAGATGAAATTGTCTTGTAGTCGTATGCGGGCATTTTAAAGAGCCAAGCTGCATATTACCTCAAGTCAATACAGTATTAAATATTAGGTCAACTCAAGTAAGCTTGGAGGAAGGAAGTCTGTGAAAGTAATGTTAGTACCAGTACTTCCACTTGCTGGATGCTTTGAACGCTCTGGTTTGTAAAGCAGTTTTGTATCCTTTATCAGTGAAATCAATTCCGTGTAACCGAAGAGCATGGCTGAGAGTGCAGCAAACCTACATTTTAGTCCTTTAGCATTTCCAGTTTCCATTTCAATCCTGAGGAAATATCTTCCAACTCTCTACATAAGCATAAGTTGTGCAAATAATGCAAGTGCTGAGTGTCAATTAGTCTGAGCACTTCAGTTCAACAAGGTTGTAAAGGCCATGCCTGCAAGCACATCAAGTCTGGTATGTTTGTCCTCGATTTGAGCCTGTCCCATCCGTTATCCTTTTTTTTTTTTACATAACACTGGGAGGTGTGTTGTGTTCTTCTCGCTGTGTGGTGAGATCTACATGAGTTACTCCTTCTGACCATGGCCTTTGCAACCTTGTGCAGCACACCGTGTATTGAACGCTTTCACATTCATCTTTGTACATTTCAAACTACGTGGATGTTAACTCTTTAGGGGCATGTTTCAAGACCTCACGTTTTGTGAGTACGCCATTTCCAGCAATTCTTCTTAATAATTATTGTGCAGCATCAGTAGTCTCAATTTGCTTTTCCTTTGTCCCATAAGGAATGCAGATGTCACACTTAGGTGCGCTGAGCCTCCTCTGCTTTGTCCTGTTTTAACCTCGGGTGGCACAGCCTTCGTCACAGGCTGCCTTTGAGTGTCCACCAATCATCCTGGTACACTACAGGTCCCCCTCCATCGCCATGAATAATACCGTGTGTGTTTAACTTGGAAAATAAAGCGAAGCCTTGTAATCTAAATACATAAGGTAATATAAATACAAAGAAACCATATAATCTCCAGCAAGGCTGGCAGGCAGCATGTGAGTGAGTGTGCGTATGTGCGTGACATTTTTGCTGAAGCTCCCTGGTTCGGCTCTAGCTCTCTGGGCTGGCACAGGCAGTGTTTAAAAAGCTCCCCGGAAAGTTTATAGTGGGTGTACTTCTCCTCAGGTTTGTGTGACAACCTTTAACGCACCATACCCGTCACAAGCAAAACACATGGGACCTCCCTGGAATCTTTCGCATGAATTTCCATTCATGCATTTCCACATGTTCCTAAGCTTCCTTTTCAATCAAGACTTCCATCGATTGGTTTTTAGCCTTAAGCACAAATTGGTTTAATTTTACATGAGTATATTACCTAGATTAATACAATACATAAAGAAAAATGGTTTAATTTTTCACCATACACAGCTGTTTAGTGACAGTGACTATTGTTTATTAGAAATCAACTATTTTCTGATGTTGCAAAAATAATCAACACCTAATTTAATAGAAACGGTAAATGAGTATAATTTATATTAATGCTCTGTCATGTCTATGGTCTTGTCTTATCACAGGAAGTGCACAGTCTGCCTCTGTCTCAGAGTCAGCCTGAGTTTGAGCAGGGTTTGACAGAGCACACCTGCAGAGGCTTGGACAAATATAAACACCTGCCTAAAACATTTAGGCCATTCAGGCTTGCTTTTTTTTAACATAGAAGATGTGACGGAAAGAGTTTAGACATTGGCCAGTACAAAATGCACAGTTTGGCTTATTTTAGAGATCTTAGAGAATTTAGATAGAGCACGATCCTTTAGAGATAGGACACGTTACATTTTTCTCATTGCATTCATGCATTCATTCATCTTCACTAACTGGCAGTGAATCCAGTTGTCTATCCTGGGAACGCTGGGCATGAAGCAGGAATACATTCAGTCTAATACACCAGTCTATTCCAGGGCACTATGGGGTATAGCCTATCTGTTGATAAAATCCTGATGGAAACCAACAGGGACACAGAGATCACCGTATTACTGTTGATTATAAACTAAAAACAGAGGCAAGTTATTTGCTCTTTGCCTATCTTTGTATAATGGAAATGATATAGTGCATAATGGCCTTTACAAAGAAATAACTCTTCTTAAATGTTAATGTAGCTGAAAGGTTGTGGAGGGACACGATATCCTTATGTTTACTTGCCTGTATTAGCTTTGGCGAATTTGTAATAGCAGCTGAAGCAGGGAGTTAGTCAGTAAATTTGGACAGCCTCGTCGTGACTGTTAGCCTGTTGAACTGACCTTTATTTAAGATAATATTTTATCCTCTTCGCAAGACAATTATAAATATTACACTACAAAGTGCTGTAAGTGTTTGTGACTCATGTATGTCCACTGTCTGTGAGTCACCGAGTCCTCAGACTCCATCTCTGGCTGATGAAGTAATCTACCTTCACTTCTAATGTACTTGAATAAGCTGAGTGGAATGGCTTTAGGAAACAGCAGCAGTGTGATTGTAATGACAAGTGGCATCAAGAACATTCCCAGCTTATTCCTGTCTTTAATGGCTCGCTTCGTCTGTGTCTCTGCCTCCAACCCTTCCAGCATGACCTCAGTTCTAACCTGATTACTATACTCAGTGTCACTCTAGTAAAGTGACCATAACAAGTCCTGAGCTTAAGTAATCTAAGTACAAAAAATCCCTTCTGTCAATCGGTTTATTCATTAGACATAGATTTCTGGAGGAATTTGGACATGCATGTTTTACTGGCCAGGTCGAAAAAAAGGTTTCAAATATTTTGAGCTTTTCTGCATGAAAAATGCATGAAATCACTGCCTGGGTATTAAAGATCTTAAATACGCAATTTACCAACAGTCAAAACTAAGAGTAATGTTGCTGTTAAATTTAGAAAAAATGAGCTGGAAGAAGAAGGAAAAAAAAATCATTTAAGTGTAAGCTGGTTTTAACTGAAAGCATTGGGATCCTGTGTTTGACAGGCATTAAAGCAGTTAATTAAAATGTTCTATTAGAGAGTAGTACTTGGCTACACTCTGAGAGAGAGAGAGAGAGAGAGAGAGAGAGAGAGAGAGAGAGAGAGAGGGGGCATGCCTGCATGTGATTAAGTTGTATACACAATTACTTTCCATGAGTGAGGTAATTAGCCAGATGAAGCATCAGTGAGAAACAGCACACTTCAGATGACCTTTCACAACCAGTGAAAATGGAAAGGCAGCGGCAATGCGGTGAGGCACAGCAGCACATTCCAGCCGACAAACATTTATATGACACAATACAGGAGTGCATTTCTGAAGACTTTAGCTAGACCTCTGACAAGGACCATGACTGGAAACATCAGCGAAATTTCACTATCGGCTTCCCCATGTAAATATCAATAACTGGCGTGAACTGGAGAACAAAGACGCCGCTGACCTTTGAAGAGTCTTGAATTCTGTCGTCCGTGTCAGTTCTGGAGTCAGCTTCAACGCTTGTCTTGTACAGGCTTATCTCAGATTTACAAACCATTTATTGGAAGCTGGGTTAGTTTATAACACCATGCTCCTACACGCATACGCACACACATACAAACTCATACACTGTATGTATGTGGCTACCTGGAAAAACACATCACATTTTGTTCTATACATAAAGCAGTAAAATCCAGTTGACTTGAGTTCAGTTCTGAAAACTACTGACCGTCCTGAACTGGAATGCATTTTTTTTTGTATGTGTCTCACATTCTACAAGTGAAATTCAAGCATTTTTTATTCTGCTTCCCCTGAAGAGAGAAAATTACATTTAAAGATCTGCTTACATCTGCATTTATACCTATATGTAATTTATACATGGATAAATATATTTATAAAAAAATAACCCTTTTGAAGTATTATAACTTTACAATGGAAACTAAATTTTTACTTAGATTATCAGCATTATCCATGTCAGATCACTACAGCACACATCTATTCAACAACTAGAACAAACCATGACAATCATCCAATAGTAAAGTTGTAGACAGACAGACTGCATATATCTCCACAGCTCCACAGGCAACATGATCCTTGTAGGCAGACATCAGGGTAAGTTGACAACCTTAATCAAAACATTTTGATGTTGTTTTGATGAAATATCTTTATGTTTTTGTGAATATAGAAATGTCAGAAAAGCACATTTCTGTCTGAAATTCTACATTTCTTGACAGAATCTGATGGCTTTTTACAGGCCATCACACACATTATAGATAGATAGATAGATAGATAGATAGATAGATAGATAGATTCAACGTTATTGTCATTGCTCGGTACAAGTACAAGGCAATGAAATGCAGTTAGCATCTACCACAAGTGCAAATAGTAGCAATGTGCAGAGTGCAAATGAAAACTGTGCAGATATGAAAAAGTTATATATATATATATATAAATATATATAAATATCCTGTATTGACTTAATATTTTTGTCAGGATTCTCCATTGACATAATTATTAACTCAGCTAGTTGATGCTATTTTTTTGTTGAAAAAAAAACCAAAAAACACTTTCCTCATATGGACCAGCCAAATGTCCCCACAAGGTCAAAATGATTAGATATCTGAGTTTGTTTAGAATACTTCAGTGCTGTACACATGAAATTAGTCAACCAAATCAGTAACAAACTCAATTTGCAACAGTACTTTTAAAAGAGACTGATAGCTTTTAAATATTCCTCTTTCATTATATTCCTCATTTTCACTGATTGTTGGTGAAATGTTTTGCTTGTGCACCGATAGACATTGCTGAACTTTGAAGGGTCATGATGAATCGAGCATGTTGTTTCAAGTGTATCTTTACTAACAGAACAGAGTGGTCCGTCTTTCTAAGGGATTTATAAATGTAAATTTAGACAAGCCTAAATACATCAGTACAAATATGGCCAGTTTGTGTTTGTTTAATTGGCAAAAGGCTGTGGTTAGTAAACAGCAAAAAAATGTGGCATTAAACATTGTGTAAAAGTGCCTATAAAGCGAGATTTTCCTGCAGTCAGATAGCAAGCTGGCTTGTTCCACACCAACACTTGTAAAAGTGCAATTCCTTATAAGCTTAAAGTCTTATAGATTTCCGTATTCCACTCTGCTTATCATTTCAGCAGAGACAAACAAACAGAGAACCAGAGTGACCCAGGAACACAACTGTATTTAGACTGTATTTTGTGGATGTGTGGAGTTACAGACACACAGACCCCATAAAGACTGGCTGTCGCACATGTTTAACCTTCTCTATGTGGAAATAAAAGAACATTCTGACGTGTGTAGAGTCATCTTATCTGTCCTGGTCTTTCCTGCTTGATTTGTGCTCAACCTCCAACACAAGCAAAGTTCTCGCCAGTGGAATTTGGTCAGACTTGGAAGCTCTGGGGATTTAGCACCCTAGAACCCTTCACAGCTTTGAGAAGATGGAGTTCTGCATGTCAGCTTGAGGACAAAGTGCTCTGAAAAACAACGGACACAGCGGGGCTTTTGGCAAACATTGTGCTTTGACTAGCATGCGCGTTACAAGTTAGCCTGGTTTAGTGTGGTTAAGCTAAAATCCTTAAGGAGCTAAGCAGTTGAATTATTTCCCTAGATTTTATATAGGGCATTGTTTGTGGTGTAGACATTTTGTAATGTTGTCAGTGGACCATCATATTCCCTGGATACTTCATTGCTTTACTACCCACAGTAAAGATCCAGTGTACAAAAGTACCATAATGCATAGGGATTTCTTTCATTCTGTAATTTATTTAAGGATGTTCACAGGGTTGCCAGGTGTATGGTTTTCCGGCTGTTTCCTGCACTTAATATTTTCTGTCTGTAGGTCTGGGTTCCTTTCCTTTGTGGGGCCGAAACTTTTTTTTTTTTTTTTTGCATATATCACATTTTTATACATTAAAACATACATTGCCAATTTATTTATTTTCTCATGCCCTAATGCTATATGAATCTGACCCAAAATAATCATAACACACATTGCCATCCGTTTCTACTGTCAACTTGTCATTAAATTTGTCTCATAGATCAATTCAGGATCTAGTGAAGGAGCTATTTATGGAAATTGTTTGTGTTTTTTAAGAATAGTTTTAAGAATAGTCATGTATTGTGTTACTTTTAAAAGCTGTGTATAGTTACACCTGAAGAAATGAGTGTAACTGAGAATGTAAATGAGAATAACAATTGCGGATGCTTCAGGAAATAAGAACTGTCTTCATAGAATTCACTTTCTACCATGCTCTGTGGCATGTAGTAAAAGACTAAACAGGCCCAGCTGACCTTAATTTTAGATCAAGTTGACATGAGGAAAAGATTCAAGAGCTTTTGAAAGTGGGCTCATTATTGGGGCAGGAGCTTCAATCATAAAATAGAGACCCAAGAAGCAATAGGGGGTCCTCACACCTTTGATATCACCAAAAGAGCACAATTAAAAAGGATTTCTTTTTCACTTAGCATGTGAAATGCGTCAAGGGGAAGGTCATGAAGTAGGCACCTCTAGACCAATGCCTTACTAATCAGACTAGTGAAGTCTGTTCTGAGGTATCCAAATTCATCCTTTCTCTATAACTACACTGTTCAACACATTAAAAAAATCACTTCATGGAACCGTTTGACTTCATGGACACCAAATGAGAAATAAATCTGATAAACTGTGTAGCAGTAGTATAGACAAGACTGGTGAAAAAAAAAAAACATTTTCTGTTGCCTGATGAGTGGCACTCTGAGTATGTGACTATCATCATAACCATTATAATCAATAACCTGTATAGCTAAAACCGTATCAAGCAATAAATGTTGAAATAATGACAATCCTGTTAGTGTGGCATGTAAATGTATCATTTTGTTTCAGTATCTTAAGATATCGAAAATAACCTTTCTCAATTTAAAATCAGCAACATTTTGACATCATACATAGCAAATCTGACATGAATTGGGTTAATTGCCCAAAATGCACAAAATCCAAAATAATTTACTTCCTGTTGGTTATGGCTGTTTTAGGTAAAACTATATGCCAGACCCAAGACTAGATGTCATATGTCAGTACTATGTAGTCCCTTGGCCACATCCAGGGCCAAGCCTCTGTCTCTGAGTAACTGTCACTGATGTAAAGCACTGATATGTGTACAATAGGGCCTTGCACCTCCACTGCTCAGACCCTAAAAGGAGTGTTAAATACTAAAACAGGGTTTACATAGGAAGTGCGACTGCTCATCAGGTGACAATACCAATGGGCTGTAATTAAACAGCCAGCAAAAACACAACTAGTTGCAATGCATGAACCAATCAGTAATTACAGTAAAAGCTACCAATAAATAAATCATAATTTGCCTTAGGTACATGTTTAATGAGTTGGCATCTTTAAGATGTTTTGGCTCCCTCAGATACAAGTTCAGAAGATTGTGTAAAGCTGTGGTAAATAAATAATGTGGTTTGTTTAGCACTTTTCTTTTTTTCTTAGATAAATCTTCACTGAACTCAGGTGGGTTTCTCATACAGTAAAGTGTATCGGCTAGTCCATATGGTCAATAATATATAAATGTGTAAGGGTATGGTGTCAGATAGATCTCCTCGTCGCATTAGATTTTAGCCTTTTTTTCTAGTTACTTCCCAGCTGGCTGGTTGCCTTGTCACAAAAACTTTCCTGGTGCACATTCCAGCACTTGATAAAAAGGCTTTTAACTGCTTTATACAATGTCCTGGAATACTGTGCCAGGTCTGTGGTGGTAGGTCAGAGAATTCTCACTCAAATTACATATGCTGTAATGTAGGTATTAGACATACTGCCTGAGGTGTATCATTATGATAAACAGGTGTGTGTGTGTGCAGCCTGAGCCAGTAATCCATATCACATCACAGAACAGAAACATGAGACAGCTGTACACAGTGTTTCCACACACAAAACAGATATACCCATGACAAATCACAAAGATTTCAGTAAACGCACACATTTCTAGCAATCCAGAAATAATAAATACGTATGAAGAAGGCCACCGGTTTCAAAGACTCCACCCATGGCTCACAGAGTCTCAGATCTGGTCACGAGCATCAGGATCTTGAAGGCTGCAATCTAAACAGCTTTCTGCATTCCAATGTATATGCACTTCCATGTGCACCCTTTTGAGCTGTTAAACATTTGATTTTTAAAAAAAAAGCATCTAAGATACCACCCATACAAGTTGTTGGGTGAGAGTTCTGTATCAAGCAATTAGTATCAATTCAATCCATCTTGTATACAAGAAAAGTGGTAAAAGTTGTTCTTCTTGTGGCTTGTAACTATGAAACTAGGCGGCCAAAAACACCAGACACTCTGGTTTCTGAGACTTCTCTTATGTGGTTTCAGAGCTGAGCTATTCTGTAGTTTGATGGTAAGCAGGCTGTTTTAGCACCACTTGTAAAACAACACTTCCTTATAAGCATAAGGTCTTATAGATTTCTGTATTCTGCTTATCTCAGAGAGAAATTGTGATCTCATTAGTGACTCCTCTTTTGAAGAACTCCAGGGACAGCATAACATAACAGGAGCTGAGGCAATATGATGCACTGCTGTGATACAACAAAGACTATGGTAACCTGTAAGTGCAAAACACACGAACAAAACCGATAACACAGCAGCAGAAGTAAAAACACAACACCAAAACTCAAAATGAAACAGGAAATTCTGATAATTGAACATCATATGCTGGTTGCTGATTGTCATACCATCAGTGGGAGAAAATACGAGCCTATAGAAATCTACTTACCTTTTAATTTCTGCTTAATATTATTATGGATATTCATATAATGATTCATTTATGTATTTATTTATTAATATGAGTATGGAAACAGTAAAAGCTCATGTCTAACATATAATCAATATAAGTAAAATATGTAATTTTGCACTAAATTAATTTCTCTTGGTTAACTAGATAACGAGAGTGTAGTGGGTTGACTGCTAAGGTGCTGGATTACTGCTCAGAAGGTTGGGATTTCAAGTACCACCACTGCCCAGCTGCCATTGCTGGACCCTCGAGCAAGGCCATTTCCACACCAGTGGTTGTATCATGGCTGTCCCTGTGCTTTTACCCCAACTACCTAAAAAGCTGGCAGAAAATTGTTTTACAGTGCCACGTCTCTGCCTCTGAGCAATGGTAATTTTAGAAAATGGAAAATGGAAATTTCATGAGTCTTCATCCAGTGGAATCACTTTAAAATGGCCAAGAGTTGAAGACAAAGAATAATAATAATAATCCTTGCTGAAACAATAGGGTCTTGCACCTCCATTATTCAGGCCCTAAAAGGTTCACATGGTGAGTGTTTAAATAGTAAAAGAGGGTTAAATAGTAAGCATGTCCTAGGTGACAGTGCCAGTGTAGGACCATACTTAGACAGTTACCAAAAATAAAACTAGTTGCACTGCATAAACTTCAAATTAGTTACAGTAGTACTACCAATAAATACATAATTAATGAAATGCTTTCCAATTTAAAACACTTTAAAATGCATTGGATAAAGATTTAATGATCCTGTATGTTGCACTTCATATGTTGCACAAGAGGTCATGAAATGTAAGTAAACGCATGATACTGACCACGGTTGACACACGTTGAACTGAACAGTTGAAGACGAATGTCACAGAAGCATTTTCACCAGTGGCCTAAGACTTTTTGGACTCCACCATGTGTCCTACCCCATAGTTTAATGTTGTGTTTCTAAATTTGCTTTGGGTTGTGTACTTGTGGTTTTGTTGTCCAGTTTTGTTGTGTGTGTCATCTGATTTGCTGCTGTCTTACTAAATTTGATAGTTTGTTTTTGGTGTTGTTGTGTTACTGTGTTACACTTACAAGCCACCATTAAAAAAAAAATTGTAAACAGTAAGAACATGGTTCTATGTTGCATAAGAAGCATATGTCAGGTTCACATTTACTGTTGGTAAGGTAATAAAGGAATTCTGATTCCTTGTAGTCTGGAATCAAAACACTGTCCACCCTTTACCACTTTCGGCACAAAGTTCTGTATTAAAACAACACCTAATACAGTACTCACAATATCTGTTCAAATCCACCACAAAAGGAGCCAGTGCTTTTGTGTGGCCTAGCGGAGGTTTACACAGGGCACATAATTTAAACAAATGTAAGACGCAGAAGGATCATTATTTTCAGTTGGATCACTCCTGGCAAACTTGTAAAATAAGATGTGGTGGATTTTACAGGCTTTCTTTAGCACAAGCTAAAAGGCCAGCTTGAGACCACTCCATGCTCTGATTTATTTCGTTATTCCACATTCAACAAACAGAGGAGGTGACAGCTGACCTACAATGTCCTCCTGAAGACCCCTATCAAAGACTGTTTTCATTAAAAGCTTCATTTATATACACTACTTTGTGTTAGGACATTCACAGCTGAACTTTGCTGTGTGACCTAGTCATTCAAGTGATTTTTTTTCTTCATCTCATAATGTACATTGAAACCAAACCAAACCAAACCAAACCAAAAAAAAAACCAAACAAAAAACCCAGAAATGACAAGGGGACTTATTTTTAAAATATTATTTTTGTCATGTTTTTCATTTAATTTTGAGTAGATTTTGTGAGTTGTAGTGATTTGCTGGAATGTGTACAAAGCGTTCTCAAAATGTAAGCCATATTTGTTTCTTCTGAGGTCCTGGTCTCTTGTGTTCATTCCTAATTTGTGTCATTTCTCATGCTAGGAGAGGGATGGCATGGCTTAACAAACGCCTTTATATTACAGGATTATTTGTACTGTGGTCTAATGAATCCCCTAAGGCCTTGTATTATCTGCTGAAAGTCTGTAGGCTGAGGGATATGGGACACTGACTGCAGAACATAGCTATTTTTCCTGGGTAAATTCTTTGTCATTCATTTTCTTAGATTCGGCAGAACTAAACTAACACAATTACTATATTTTTGGCACGAGAGAAACGCAAGTCCAAAATAAAGATTAATCATAGTGCTGGCTCTGTTGCAGATGTGATAATGTGGTACATCTGTATTTGATAATGAAAGCGATCTGGAATATTCCAGAAGCCTTTGAACAACGACATCATTACTAAACCTAAACAATAACTTTAAAAACTACTTTTACGAATTACATCTTTAAAAATCCTCCGATAAGACAATTATGATAAGATCAATTATAGTAATGTGATTGTAAAAAAAAAAGATGCAGACTGTACAATTACACTTTTGAGTTTCACTGAAATGTGAAAAAATGTTTCTATTGGATTGGCCAACATTACAACAGAAACTAATAATGCTATTTTACCAGACACAACATCTATTATGACATATGACGTATACCTTGTCCTAATTCTTTTACTGTAACGCCATTGTGGCTCGACTTGAGAGTTGAGAATGTTTCTGGATTGCACTGCTGCCAAAAATAAGGACAGTACACCTCTACTCCTTTCTAAAATCCCACAAATCCCTAGGAAGGGAACAGCAGCAGTGAGGTCATGTATTATGATGTCAGAGCTTTAAAAAAGCATGACTCATCCTGCTTCTCTGATGACTAAAGAGTGTCCACAGCAGAGACCTTTAGGCAAGACTTTACTGAATGGGAATGTGAGTTTGACACATGCCTCGTGCACAGGTTGAAGGTGGATGTGTGATTTTTAGGGTCACTCATGATGAAATTACTAGGCATTAGGACAGGAACATCTGTCTACCCTGGACCTGGAACATGAAATACATGATGTATGGAAGCGTAATAACTTTGGTAATGATCAGGAGAATGTTATTTCCTGAATTCAATCGCAGAGAAGCTGGCAGACATTTATTTCATAACTTTGCGGCTAGCACTAAATCCTTATTGGATTCCTATCTCTCATTGAAAGAGCTTATCCAATTCAGGGATGCTGTGGGTCTGAACATTGGGTACAAGGAAAGAGTACGTTTTAGGCATCTGCACACCCTCACACCAAGAATTCATTTAACATAACTGGTCTAATAACAAGGTGGGGTTTTGCTATTGTAAGTGCTGAAACTCTAATAATTCCTACTGCACATTTTATTCTCTAAATTAAGAAGTATAATGGTAGAAAAAAAATTGACATGTAAATAGTTCCCTCGATTTACAAATCCATTCTCTTGATGTATTAAATCATTTGCTCAATTTACTAATCCGTTCCCTCGATTCACTAATTATGCCGCTGTGTGTAGTCATAGCAAAAAAACGGTTAGTAAGGAACCTGTTAGTAAGAAACAGTGTAGTACAGTCTAGCGTGGAGTGTATGCTGTATAGTATTAGTGTGTAGTGTATGCTGTATAGTATTAGTGTGTAGTGTATACTGTATGGTATTAGTGTCTAGTGTATACTGTATAGTATTAGTGTGTAGTGTATGCTGTATAGTATTAGTGTGTAGTGTATGCTGTATAGTATTAG
>JAOVVF010000051.1:17005856-17017828 GCA_028565595.1 Duopalatinus emarginatus | reverse complement strand
CTGTGTTTATACCAGTGATGCAGCCAAATATGAAAACATGATTCATATTGAACAGATAATGTGTTTATTCTCCTGATTTAATTTCAATTTTCTCGTTCTTTCTTTCTTTCTTTCTTTCTTTCTTTCTTTCTTTCTTTCTTTCTTCTTTCTTTCTTTCTTTCTTTTTTCTTTCTTCTTTCTTTCTTTTTTCTTTCTTTCTTTCTTTCTTTCGTTCTTTCTTTCTTTCTTTCTTTCTTTCTTCTTTCTTTCTTTCTTTCTTTCTTTCTTTCTTTCTTTCTTTCTTTTTTCTTTCTTCTTTCTTTCTTTTTTCTTTCTTCTTTCTTTCTTTTTTCTTTCTTTCTTTCTTTCGTTCTTTCTTTCTTTTTTTCTACTGCCTGGTCAGAATCACTGTGGTTTAAATTAGGCTGCATGTTTGTTTAAACTTTAAATTTAAAGGTTACATCATTTTTTTTTTACATTCAGTTGCTTCACATTTAAAAGTTTCAAGAAATATTACAGCTAGGTACTAACAAAAATAATTTCATTTGCTGTAGTTAAGGTTGAGGAAATGTTAGAGCCAGACATACACAATGCTGGGATTTTTACCTAAAATCAGTGTTTTCCAGTGTTTCTGGAGGCCTAGTGCTAGAGATCATATTAAATAGAATGTGTCCAGTTTAGGCCATGCCCATTTTAGGTATAAATCTGAATATAAATACAGATATGAACAAGCTTGCAGTTGTTGCTGGTCAGGTCTCTTAGTTCACTATTAGCTTTATGTATTAAAAAAACACTGCTTATTATTTTCACTTACATTTCCTTTGATTTTTATTTTATAAATATTTATGAGAGTAATAAAGGACAGGAATTTGTCACTGTGAACATAAATAATCCACCCCTGCTCAAAAAATAATCAAATCATTATTGTAGGGTGTCTTACGACATGCTCCATGCTGCAGAAATAATGGTGTTTATTAATAGAAGAAAAGCATTTGTGAGGACTTCTGCAAGGGTTTGACTCAAACCAAACGTCTTGAAAGAGCTTGTTTATGCAGTTAAACGTACTATTAGCAGTGTAGCAAATGCAATCACTCAGCGTACGTAAATAAACAATGAAGTAACGAAGGTTTGGTGCATACCAGCATTGACTGTGCTTTGTTCAACAAATTAGGCAAAGTATAGATTCTGACATTCAGTTAGGATTGGTGGATGAAGCTGTCACACAGAGCCAATAATAGCTAATGAAA
Source organism: Duopalatinus emarginatus (assembly GCA_028565595.1). Lineage (NCBI taxonomy): Eukaryota > Metazoa > Chordata > Actinopteri > Siluriformes > Pimelodidae > Duopalatinus > Duopalatinus emarginatus. Next base: position 17,016,602 of record JAOVVF010000051.1, on the reverse strand, counting down.
TAAAACTTACAAGACCATACAGAATAGAATTGTATCTGTGACTGAGATTGGAAGAGCAATAGCAACACACACACACACACACACACACACACACACACACACACACACACACACACACACACACACACACACACGCACCACTGTGCTGCTACATATGTCGTTCCTACACTAATATTTTAAAGGATTACCACAGAAGGATTATCACTGATTACAGCACACATTTGCTGCCATTGTTTCAACAATATTGCAACATTTATTTCTGTTTACAGTTGCATTATTTTTTTTTACATTTTTCTTGTTGGCAACAGGAGACTTGAACCACTCCATAAAGTCTTCTTCAGCACATCCTAAAGACTTTCAATAGGGTTAAGGTCAGTCCTTGTTGTAGTGGCCAAATTCAAGTTTGAGAACGATTCCTCATGCTCCCTTAATTACTGTTTAACTATTTGAATCTGATTTGCCATTAGGGAAAAAATTCATTGATCTTCTAACCTGCTCATACAGTACATTCAGGTACTCAACTGACTTTATTTTATTGCCACATAATTTTGCTGAGCCTATTTTAAAGTCCCAAGATAATAACACTGCCTCCAGAGACTTTTGTTTTGGCCAAGCATTGTATTATTGTCTTTATAAGAGGAACTGTTTTTATGATTTAGTAGGGATTGTTACCCAGTAATTCTCTGTATGATGTATGTGAAGGATCTCTTACAAAAATCGAGTGTACTTTAGTAGATGTTGAAAGTGTGCTGTATTCTTACTTGAGCAAGAATACCTGTACACCCGCTCATTCATGTCCGGTCAGGTTAATGCTCACAAATCTTAAGTTAACAAATCACAAACACCAGAAATATTACAGTGGTGTGATTGTTGGTACCAACTGGGGTTGTTTGAGTCATCAGAAATTGCTGATCTTGGATTTTTGCACAGAACAGTAGAGTTATTCGAAAATGTGCAAAAAAGAAAAAACACAAAAAAATCTGGGTAGAAACGCTTTTTCAAGAGAGCTGGAGAAGGCCCAGACTGGTTCAAGCTGACAGAATGTCTACCTTTTTACTCACTACTATAATCAAACTACAGTCCACTACTCACCATTATCATTACTCTTAAACTAAAATAGTGTATATAAAAAAGACAAGATGCAGGTTTGATCATGATCAGTATTGTAGGAGTCAAGTTGTTTTTGTGGTTGGGCTTAAAGAGGAGCTGATATAAACACATAACTCATTTGGATCAATCATCTCTCAGTCATCTAATTCAAACTGGAAATCAGAAAATGACAGAAGAATTTTCTCTTAAACTGCACACACTTTGATTCATTAATCATTGTTTACTGTATACTTATAGTATTTATCTGTATAGTAAAATGGTTTAATAATAAGGGTCACCAGACAGGTACTGCGTATCTGTGCATGTGTGTATGTGTTGCAGTAGAACTGTGGCAACTTGCCCATTAACGGAAAACCCTATTTTCCGAACACCCTTACTGAAAAGTCAAACTACCCCATAGCACCAGCAAAACAAACTCTCTGGCATCACCCCTGACATTATACTTCTACATGCTAGTATATTTAACATGTTTTTCATCAGACTGCAGCTGGCCTCATCAACAAAACCTGTGACTCCAATGAAATGCATTCTAGCTCATTATGTTTATTTTTTATTTATATATTGTATAGTTTGATTTAATGTATTTAACCATCATTTAACCATATTTTCTAATTTGTTGTACTTTTCTTGTCTATTCTGATTGCCATGCACACATTTACTAAGTCAAATTCCCTATATGTGAAAAAGAAAAATTACTCTGATTTAAATTCTGAAGTCTACTTAACACTTAGTGTACTTCTCTTGACCTAGACATGCTAGTATGTCAAGTGTGTACACTAGCATGACTAGTAAATTTGTCAGATTTTTAATATTGTGAGGGGAAAGTGTGGTAAATAAATCTAAGAACAAACTGTCAGCTCCTGTCCCGAACAGAAAAGCAAACACATGTAACGTCATCACATACTTACGATGAATCATAAACTGGAGAGAAAGCACATTGGGTGACCTGATCACTTTGCAATTCAATACCACTGATTTTGTTCTAAAAATAAGACCTGCGGCTGACCAAAATAGACCAAAACCTATTTCAGTTGGTTGTTTCTATTGGACGAACGGTTTGTTCCCTATGATGTGTGCATGTGAGAGAGGAATGTGTCTTGTTTTTTTTTGTTCTTTGGGGAGAAAAGGAGCTCGTTCTCCACTTGATCGGTAATGACTCATCACTTCGGTATAGGTCTGACAGACCTCTACATAGTGCAGCCATGTTATTATTTTCCAGAATAGCAGGTTGTGTATGCACATGCTAAAATTAGCTTAAACAGACACCCTTAGGAAAAAAAGGTGAATAAACACATGAAAGAATATATTGCATGTTTTAGTATGCTTAGCAAAACGGATATTATGAGCAAATGTGGTAATGTAGGAAACAAATCATTATTTCTAGGTACAAAGAAACAACGTAATCAGAGTGGTCAACATTGTTTCTGACTATAAAGATGATTAATGCAGTGCCCACTGGAAATTTTTACTACTCAGTATAGACAACATGTCCTGTCAAAGGATCTTTACGTACCCAGCTATGATATGAAGTGTAATTTGTTAGGGGATAAATAAAGGGAAGACTTCCTAGGACTTCTGACTCACTTTCAGCTCTGGTAAATCTGGCTCTAATGAGAATGGAAGAATGTATGATCTCACACTAGTACCTGAATATAACTTCATCATTCATACAGAAAAGTCTCTAGAGTTTACATAGCATAGTAAAAAAACAATAAAGCATCCAGTAAGTGGAGGGTCTCCAGGCTGAAACACTTTGTTGATGAGAAAGATTACAGGAGAATGACCAGACTGGTCTGAATTACTAGTAAGATTATAATTCCTCAGATAATCACTCTTTACAGCAGTGTCAAGCTGAAATAATCTAAATATGCACAACACACCAAACCTTGAAGTGGATGGGCTACAACAGCAGAAGAGAACATCAGGTTATACACCTATCAGCCATGAACAAGCGTCTGGGGGTATCATGGGCAGAAACCAAAACTGGACAGTTGAAGACTGGAAATAGACCAGGTGATTTAACTGTCTAGTTTCACTGAGCCTGTACCTATGATATCCTTTCTGGTAGTGTGAACCAATCTGACCATTTTCCTCAGACCTCTTATATCAGTTAGGTGTTTCCAAGTACAGAACTGTCAGTCACCTGATTTTTTTATTATTCTATGTAAACTATAGAGACTGTTGTGTGTGAACAATCTAGGAGATCAGCAGTTTCTGAAATATTCAAACCAGCCCTTCTGGTACCAAAATCTGTGCCACAACTGAAGTCACAGATATCAGAACTTCAGATGTTTTCATTCTGATGTTTGATGTGAACATTGATCTGCTACAAGATTGGCTGATTAGATGCACAAATGAACAGGTGTTTCTATTAAAGAGCACAGTAAGTGTATGTATGAGCATGTATCAGAATGTGTTTAGTAATGTTTAATGTCTTTACTCCGCAGGTTTGTTTAGACAGGATATTACACATATTAAAAATGTGAAGGTAATGAACAATTAGTATAGCACTAACATGCTGGTTTGGGTTGCGGCCTCTATCCCAGTAGTTTTACAATATATCAGTGGTTGATTTGTTAGAAGTAACTGCTTTCAGGATGTCTCCTGCTACTGCAGCGGGATTTAAAACAGATGGTCCTGGTAAATAGTGGAACATTCAGAGGTTAAGAGATCTCCAACCTTGTTGACTGTATATAGAGCTAATGTATGGGGAACACAAATGGTCCTGTACTATCTGAATTATTAATGTCCGGTAATCAGTAATATTGCAATTTTATTTGTTAATTTTATTGAAGATTCTCTGGTGTTAGCTGCAGGTTTTATTTAAATTTTATAGAAAGATAAAATAGGCTGGTCAGGTGGTGACTGTTTAACATAAGTGATAACTAAACAGTTCTTGACAATAAATGTAATTAAACGCAGGAGAGAGAGAGGGAGAGAGAGAGAGAGAGAGAGAGGGAGACAGAGAGAGAGAGAGAGAGAGAGAGAGAGAGAGAGAGAGACAGAGAGAGAGAGAGAGGGAGAGAGAGAGAGAGACAGAGAGAGAGAGAGGGAGAGAGAGAGAGAGAGAGAGAGAGAGAGTAGCTAGGTCACTGAGAGTTCAGTAAAGTCCCCAGTAATTTGTATATTTCCAAAGCCTTAGCGTTGTGAGTGAATCAGTAAGAATGAGTAAATTGTATTCAAGGCGAATGTATATTTTGCTTAGCACCAGAACTCTATGTCTCAGTTAAACACCAGAATGTCTAATGTTGGCTGCTCGCCCATAACGGAGCTCATCTGCAGGCACAGTGACAGCAGAGCTTACACACTGTCCGTGGTGAATTAGAACCCATGTATCAAGAGAGCGGAGGGGATGGATAATGTAGTGCCTCTGCAGTCCGTTATGCACGCGCTGGCTGGAGCAAAACACCTGTGACAAATTATATCCTTCCATGACACAAGTGTCATTCAGAGAAGAGAGATTTTGATTTTTTTTACATTTACATACATAATTCTGAATTATCTCATTTCTTAGTCGCTGTTATAATATTTCATAGAAGATACTCAATAAATGAAGAAATTATTGACATTGGGAATAAAAGGCTCAGCTGAGGTCTAATAAAGCTGTCTTTAAAAAAAAGATGGATGCGTTTAGTCTTACTAACTCTGGATATTATTCACAGCGTTGTAGCTCAAATATCTGTGCAGAAAATGGACAGAAGGTCTTTGCAGATCCTTGTGTGCTGCTCATATTCATTTCCTAACTGTGTGGACTGATAAATGATGATTAATAAAGCGGGTATTTTGTGTGTAGTGCTTAAGGAGCTGTGGAGTCTTTCGATTTGTGTAAGGCCATTATTTAGGCAGAAACGTTAGATGATTTCACCTGCTGCACCTTTGTAATAAAAGAGTACAGTAATGAAGTTTTCTCGGGATTATTTAGTCTAACACGAATGAGAAATATTGACTCTGAGTCTCCTAAAGTGAGCCAAAAATATTACCGAAGATACAGCTATAAAATAACATTGAAATGTAACTCTGTCAATCAAGTAGATTAAAAAAGAGATATATTTTCAGGAAACGTGATGCCTTTGTCTAGTGTATTAATCTCCGCATTCAGGCTATTGATACCTGAGTAAGAAATAAAATCTGTATAAAGGCTTTTATGAAGCGTATAAACCAAGGACAAATATCAGTCCTAAGACTGTCATATGGCATGTTTCTTGTGTGTAAAAAATATATACTGTTAGCAATATACACAACCCAGTGTGCTGCACTATTTATATATATATAATTTTGTCATCAACTCTACCATAATTTACTAGACAAAAGAAGGAGCAGATAGACCCTTTAATGGAAGGCAACAGGACAAGCAGCAAACATTTGGGAAACTGTACTCAAAAACATACTGGGGCCCGACCTGTGTGTTTGTTCAGTAGGCCTCAAACTTGGGGTGACTTCTCAATGTCCAAACACACACAGTTTTGTCTTGCCATTCTTCAATAGACATAATTAATAATGCAGCCAATTAATGCTATTTCTAAACCCAACCTTAACCTCTGTAATGAAAAATTTTTACTTTTTAGCTCTTTATTTAAACAACAACAACAACAAAACCCACTTTCCTTACGGGAGCAGACACAGTCTTGCTGAGAACGTTCCACTGACATAACTTTCAATGCTATGCCTAAATATAAACCTAAACATGTCTAATTTTATTTTAAAACAAACAAAAAAACAAAACAAAGACAAAACAGACAAACAAGAACGAAACCTACTTTGCTCATGTGGACCAACCAAATGTCCGCATAAGGTAAATTATCAGATATTCCTATGTTGAAGCGGATTTTTGGTCCCCACTTATTTATAAAATCATGCCTCCAAACACACACTCACACACAGTTTTGTCTTGCATCCATTGACATAATTGTTAACGTAGATGATTCTGTCCATTCCTAAACCGAAACCTAACCTTAACCTTAGTAATAAGAAGGCAACTTTTGCCTCTTTTATTTAACAAGAACATCACTCTTCCAAACCAGCCAAAGGTTCCCACTAAGCAATAAAAACATGCTCACACACCCACACACACACACAAAGGGGATGCGCCACCGACTGCAGCTGATAAAAAAAAGGCAAGCAATTTGCCAAGCTTCATATAGAGATGTTGGGCTGCACTGGAGTGATTTTTATCCATTTGGTTCTAATTAGGCCTGGCTCCTGGGATCAGCCCTGAAGATATGTTCCTTCTGAACATTTCAACTTCTATAAACAACCAATCTTCTCGTTTCCAAGCTGACGGCTTTCAGGCACCGACCTGCTCGCCTCTGCCAAGAGGTCTGCGCGTTCCCCCTGTTCCCCATGTTCTGCTTTTGACTAATAATCTTATTTCCAATATTCATTTACATCACCCAACAAAAATCCCTTAAGGCCATGCCGTGCCAAGAGACATCTAAACACAATGTGTCACTGTGAGAGCATAGCCCCAGACTCGAACAACATTTAATCACCATTTTGGAGCAGAGTGTGTGAAACATTTCCATCAATATGATCTCAGCAAGATTTAGATACTTTGCTGATAATGGTTGTGTCCCTGATTGCTCGATCTTCCAGCTCCCAGCATGAAATGACCAGGTTTTAACGCTGGGCTTATTCGAACTTATTATTAGACTTTCAACAACATCGAAAATATAAAAATGTTCATCCAAATTCCACCTGATTGCACCAAGAGCAGCTCAAATGCATTCTTCTCTCTTTCAACATGGCCATAAATAAAAGGAATAAAGTGCCTCAGTTCTTTCAAAGATTTGTCAGTAAAACATCCTTCTCTGTGTACACGTCTTCGCTATCAATCCATCCTGCCTGTTGCACAAACTGATTTGGAAAAAGTTCAAGGACATATTACAGGAAGGCCTCATAATTTAGGACCTAACAAACCCTAAAAGAAACGTTGTCCCACGTCCAATGTGAACAGAGTCTTAAATGCAAAGCGTGCCTTTTTTTTGTGTCAGAAGCACAATAGGCCTGGCTGTAAGAGCACTAAGATATGAAGGACAGGTAAGGAGGTTGAGTACTCACTGCACGTGTATCAGAGAGGAGGTGAAGAGGAGGCTCGCTCTGGTCAGACCCAGCTTCCTGCAGCACACACTCACCGAGGAGTGAAGGAGCACAGACTTCTCTCCTCCCCACTCTCCAAGCTGCAACTACTCTTTACTGCCATCACTTCATTAAGCAGGGGAATACGTGGAGGGAGACTATTACCTCAGCTTTGCAGGGAGCCGCCGATAACTAATGTCATTTCTATTAAAGTACAGCTATCATATATTTTCCTTCTTAATGATTTCCATCCATTATAGAAATTCGCTTGATTCAACGTCGTTGTGAATCAACAAGAAAGCATTCCACATTAAGTGCACACAATTAGCGCTGCTTTGAAATGTGCGAGATGTTCACGCTGATAGTTCACTTTGATTTATTATGGGCTTGTTTCAGAGCAGACGTTATCCAAGAAGTGTACCTCATTTACATATTAAAAACTATAATCAAAGCCAGTCTGGATTTTACCTTACAGAAGAACAGAAGGATTTTTTTCCTTTATTCAAAGGTTTGTGTTCGAAACGTTTTCCCAGGAGGACAAACCCAGCACAGACACATATTGATGTATACATGTATTATGATTTACAGTGAACATATAGGTTATATTTCTACATGACGAGCCTGAATTGGCTATGACAAAGGAATTCAAAGGCAACCCATTACAGCTGTTTTAATTTAGAATGATGGATTCCTACTTCTACCTTGTGTTGAAAGGTCATTCATAGACATCAAATAGAAAAGTTTTGACAGATAGTTTGGCGTAACTAGTCCTAAAAAAATCAAATACACCCAAGCCAATTTTAATGCTTTTTTTTTTACTTCTCACAGAAGTATTTTGAATGTAGTCTGGTATTTACTGGCTGTTGTAACAGTTTTTCTGTTTCAGGGAGATTTGATTTCCTTGCATGAATGCATAAAGTAACTAACACCAACAAGTAACATACTCACTTAGATACAGCTCATACTGTATCATGTCTACTAATATATATATGTTCGTTATATAAACTTAATTGTATGTTAATATTAAAAATGTCATATCTTCTGCATACTTAAAACACACTCACTGAACCTCACTCACTAAACATTTTTGGAAGTTACTTTATTCAACCACTTTTCCATTTTGCAAAAGAAAAAAAGTGTAAGCATTGCTCAGTGTAAAACACAAAAATGATGACATCACATACTAAACTTAGCTAGAGCTTTACGCTTTGTGCTGTATTTGGATTCGGCACCAGCCATGATGTCAGTTTTTGCCTTTTTGACTGAGCGCGGCGCTGAGCTCCGTATCATTCAATGCCAATTGAGACTGCTGGGGAGTTGCACATGTCTAACAAAAATAAGAGAGATTATTTCTTTCTAGTTTACACTGCAACTAAAAGCATACTTACATTAATAAAAGGAGGAGAGTGAGAAATGTTTCTGTAACAAAATATGCCATACATCTACAGCACCTACATACATCTGTATCAGCATCTGTACAATGTTTTGTATATATACCTGTATCTGAATTCAAACTGCAGAATAAAGTAGGCAAAGCATGAACACATATAGACTTTTTTTTTAAAGGGGGGTGGGGGGGGTAGAAATGTGAAATATTACATGCAAAAGTAGTGCAACAGAAAAGCATCCAATGATTGCAAGCCATCTGTTAGCCTATTGTTATTCTTATGTATGCAAAGAGGGGCAGATAGTGCTTTCCTTCATGTGTGTTATGCCCCCTACAGCAGCATGAGCAGCAATTTTAAAAGACTTCACAAGTCTCAAAGGTTGGAGAGATCTTCACGCTCACAGGCTGATATAATTGGGACAGCTGACTGGTGCATTGGAATTGGTCAACCTGCAATAAGGATTCTTTGTGCCACAGTGACCCTAACCTGGCACTTAGTAAGGATGAATATATGAGTACTGTTTATTTGTTCATGGACTTTGTATGGCTTTGAGCTTCATATCTGACCACAATAAAAACATTCAAGTCACATGTCATAGATACCTCTAGTCTCAAGCAGATGTGCCATTTCTTTAAATAATTAAATAATAATAGTAGTAGTAGTAGCACTAATAGCACCGTACTATCTGTTCAGAACAGTTCTTGATTCCAAACACATCAGTGACATCTCTAGTACATAATACCACCTAAATTCCTTTAAGAATTCAACAGAAGAAACATTTATATCCACAGCCTGATGTATAAATGCAGTGTTATTTTATAAATAAACATTGTTTGTAGGAGGTCTTGCTTCCTGGTTGATGATGATAGCAAAAATGAATCCATAACTTGGGTCTAGATAAGTCAGTCTTCTAAAGAAGTCTCAAATATTCAGTTCATTTTGAATCGAAAACAAGTGTTAACTGGAAAGTTCTGTTGAGAGACTTACTGGCAGATTTTCCCATCAGCCATGAAGTCACTGATTGATCGTGTAAATCCATCACTACGCTTTAGTATGTGGAGTAGATGGACGGCATGTACCCTGTGTTCAGAAACCAATATTATTTAGGAAACCACATTCACAGCTCTTTCTGTAATGGAGAACTAGAGCTGTTGTCACAAACACAAAAATCTAACAAATACTCATTGCAAAGCAGACTGAGCAAAGATTATTACGAATAATGCTGAGAGGATGGAACATTGATGGTCTGTATTATCTTTGCTGGCTTGTAAATTCTGTTTTCAATGCGGCTCTTCCAACATCATTTGAGTTGTTTGCACCCTTAAGGGAAAATCAATGAGTTCCAAATGGTTTAGTGGACTCTATATATAATTATAGCCACCTTTCTACATAAATCATGTTTCAGGATGTTTCAATGGCACTTTCATGTGATAATGTCTTCAGTGGTATTATTATGATGGTAAATCAGTTTCACAGCTAAGGAACAAATATGTTGTATGGGGAAATATGTAACATCGCCAGGTCATGGTGATGCACATGCAAGAGAACAAGACATTGGATTAAAAAATGATCTATGATCAATGACAGATGACGTACTTTTCCATGCTTTTAATGCTATGACTTGATCTTTTGATATTTATATAGTAACAAAATAACAGTACATCCTGAAGTACTTTATTTCTCTTCTACAGCAGCGATTTGTCAGGAATTTATTATTTATTATTTATAAAAGAACATTATATCTTTTATGCATTTATAATGACTATAGTACCACAATCAGCCTGAACTGAAATATGGGGACACACATGGCATATTTGTTCTATGGATTTATGTTGGTAATGCCAAAACTGAATTGTACCATCATACTTGAGCCTTCTTCACAGGAAAAATAAAATTCAATAGAACAGACCAATATTTCCTAATATTTAACAGTCTACACTGTTAGTCTGTGCCATCAGGTTATTTCAGTCAAACCTAATGTGGCCCTATGCTTTTCTAACCCATCTGCCTCAAATTTGATGTGTGGTCTTTTGTGAAACGTTTTTCTGCTCACACTGGTTGTAAAGATTGATTGTTTGACTATTCTCCTCTGATCTTTCACACACACACACACACACACACACACACACACACACACACACACACACACACACACACATATATATATATATAT
>JAOVVF010000051.1:16982414-16999724 GCA_028565595.1 Duopalatinus emarginatus | reverse complement strand
TATATATATGTGTGTGTGTGTGTGTGTGTGTGCGTGTGTGTGTGTGTGTGTGTGTGTATGACATTGTACATGTAACTGAAAGAAAAGCTGTTTTTTCAGACATGTGGTGTAAAGTTTGAGGAAGTCACAGTAGCAGGGCCCTAGGGAAAAGATAATAAATACAACACAAGATATTACATAAAATGCACAACATAATGTGACAGTTAAAAACTATGCACTGTGAGTGACTGAGCGTTTTTGCAGTAAACCAACTGATCCTGCTGAAAGGAAAACAGAAATAAAAAATATTTACAGTGGCTGATACACATTTTATCTTTTAACATCAAATACATAGAACATGCATATAATTTTGTCCAATTTTTAACTGGTTCACGGTCTTGACAGATCCAGTGTCTATCCCGGGAACACTTGATACGATGCACAGGGCAGCTGTGGCCTAGTGGTTTGGGAACTGGGTTCAATCCCTGCACAGGGCAAGACACAACTGAGGTGCCCTTGAGCAAGGCACCTAACTCTCCCAACAGCCAGGTGCATGGTTTGGGGCTGCATCCTGCTCCGGGCAAGTGTGCCTCCTAGTGTTCACTAGGGCGTGTGTGTTTCACTGCATGGATGGGTTAAATTCAAGCACAGTAAGCAAATAGTTCACCTAAAGAAAAAGAAAAATAGTTCACTTAAAGAAAGATGCACTGGATGCGATTCTTAGTCCTTTACTTGTCACTGAACAATATAATTAAAATATAATAGTTCTGAGGAACATAAGTGTACATTTTAGAGTGAATTTTTTAACATTTGTCTTCAAAAACACATCCTCTGATTCCTAATAACATTATAGCATTGTACAGCTACAGTATTAATACACTATGCCTTGTTGGATATGTACAGTATAGTTGTACGTACTTCTGTGTCAGATACTAATTCCTGCCCGGTACAAACTCAGATCGCTGTTATAGAGTCAGTATTCATTTAGGAAACCTTAAACTGGGATAGATCCAGGAACATTTTCTGTGCTGACCTCATGGGCAAATTCCTTCCTTTAATTGAGCTCTAATTGAGGCTGATTACATGGCAGTAAAGGGGGAGGTCAGGAAGTAAAAACATCAGACTCATTGTTTCAAGTCCACTTGATGGGTTTAGGCAATACCGACATCAGTTACTCTCATCTATCACAGGTAAGGTATCACGGCAAGTCAAAACCCAGCGGGACTGAAACCAGAGTACACATAAAGGTCTTTTAGAAGTGAAATTCAGCATTCCCACTGTTCCTTGACAAATCGGAGAGTTTCTTCACTTTGATAAGTTTCAGGACACTTCAGGTATTGTCGGTGGTGCCACTTGTTTATTTATTTATTTATTTATTTATTTGACAGAATGACTGTATAAATTGTGTAAATGCTCTTATTATCATATTTGATGCATTAAATGAGGGATTGAGTAAAACATCTGGATTAAGTGTCTGAGTGCCTACTGCTTGTCCATACAGACAACACAGGCGCATTACTGGTCTCCGACATATCAAAAGAAATGAAATTGATTAAAATGTTGGTGATTGCCCAAATTGTTCATGTACCAGCATCTTGTAAAAGATTTCCTTACTGCCAGTTGGCACATGCTGGATATTCGTTCATACAGGACTGGTGCTCGTTTAGAATCAAATAAAGTTTAGAATCAAATAAAGCAACGCCGCTTTCTGAATTGACATAATGCTGAGGGAATTTGAAGCATGGAGATTCATTGCTCATTTTCATAAGTTAATTCGCAAGACTGTAGTATCTCTGAATTAGAGCTCACCCTTTTAAGCAATTAGTTTTCAAATATATTTACTTTTAGGCCTGCTGGTAAAATTCCTGTGCTTTTATATTGAGTAACATGGCGCATGACATTTATTAGAGCAATTTTCGAAATGGTATATGACAGCTGATTAAAAAACAAATAAAAGTTCAGTTCCTACGACGTGGTATTTACTTCAAGGTATGCAGTAAAACATTAAGGACGATTATAATTAGTGAAATGTTTTTAGTGCGAGTTAAATCTGTAAAGCTTCCACTGGATCAGCAAATGTGTAAAACAAATCTGTTATTCATGTCATATTGAGGGTCCCTAGACAGCCATTACTAACCCAATATCCTGTTTGAGAGTGAGCCCCTGCTCTAGCTTGTTGGTCTTGGCCATTCACCAAAGCGTGAAAGTATGAAAATTGTCCAGTCATGGCCCGGGGCGCTCAAAAACCACCAGTGTTCTGTGTCCATGCACATGTGTTTCAAAGAGGCCTGTTAAGATAGCACGCCACAACACTCGCAAATATTTGCCATGCTACATATTCCGACGGGCCAGGCAGCCATGCCAGGGTGCAGATAAACAGCAGTGACTTCCCTCCAGCCATTTTATCAGGCGTTTCTTTTTTTTTTATTTTTATTCCAAATGTGTCGAGTCCCTGTGGGGGACGGCTAGGCCTAAAATAGCCCTGACATGTTGCAACACGGACGTGAAAACAAAAGCCATGACGGCAGCTCTCACTCAGCAGGGGCCTGTGAGGGGTTCAAGATGTCCTCCATTGAGAGAGACTTCCAGCCACACATTCTGACATCACACCGAATAGCTTGACACAAACAATGGCTAGAGTTCCCATGTTTCTGTTCCTGGTGGGCAGAAATAAAACACAATGGGTCAGAAATTGTATAAGAGGGTACATTTACGTCCTAATGCTTTCAGCCAGAAGCTCTAATATACACAATGCAATACCCTAATATCTAAACGTGTACTTCACAAAATAACTTGTGTTACTTCACCGAATAATATACAGATCTTAAAAGTAAATAAGAAGGAGTGAGAATTTGCTGTTTAAAATTTGACTTGTTTTAATTACAAAATAAAGGACAAAAGATTTGTGTCATTTAACTGTCAAACTGAAGGTGAAAGTTAAAAGCAATCACATTTGAACTGGCTATTAACATTTAAAACAATCCCCAGAAAGTGTGATACATTTACCATTCTATGGTAACTGACTAAACTGTAGTATTGTCAGCTTTAGAAAATTTATTTTTATTTAAAACGGGTTAAATCTGGGCTGAGGTGGACGAGGTCAGCAATATTAGCAATCACACGTGAATGGACTACTATGGGATAAAACAACCTCTTCTTCTTTAGTAAAAATATCATGAAACTGGTGATCAAATATCCCAAATGATCAAATAATTTCCTTAGGAATGCAGGCACAGCCAAGGCTGTTATTCTTTAAACTATTTAATTAGACAGATGTTGCTTCAGCCCCCTCCATTGGTTATAAATGGTAAATGGACCTATTTCTGTTTGATGCATTTTGCAGATTGAAATAATCCTAATTCCTCAAAGCTCTGTTATTCCAAATTTACACTTGATTCCTATCATTTATATATATATATATATATATATATATATATATATACATACTTTATATATGGCACCACAGGGAAACCTGAAACTTATTACAACTAAAAATGGCCAAAACAAACCTGGATTGAATTACAGGCGCAAATGAATATGTATGTCGACATTTTATGATGTCAAACTGAAAACATATGGTGTACACCAATTGGCGTGTTTCATTCTGTAAATCTTAAGCTGGGGTTACTGTTTGTGCTGGGTTTTATGTATTCTCCTCAGGTCTGTATGGGTTTCCTACAAGTCCACCAGTTTCCTCCCACCTCAATCCACTCAAACACGTACAGGCAGATTGGCTACACTAAACTGCCCCAGGTGTGAATGGTTGTATGTATGTGTGTGGGGTGTAATATCCCAGGTTATTCCCCCACATAGCTCAGAAAAGTTCCAGAGCCACTGAAACCCTGACCAACAGAAAGCACTTACCGAAAATGAACAAATGAAAATATATTTATTTATCTGTTGCACAGCGAGAATGGCCTGGGTTTGATTCTCCAGCCAGGTGGTCAGGGCCCTTTCTGTGTGGAGTTTGCATGTGCTCCCCCTGTGTCTGTCTGGGTTTCCTCTGGGATCTCTAGTTTCTTCCCACAGTCTTAAGACATGCAGTCAGGTGAATTGGAGATACTAAACTGCTTTTAGGTGTGAATACGTTTGCCTGTGTGTGATGGACTGGCGACCTGTCCAGGATGTTTCCCTGCCTTCTGCCCAATAATAAGATAACCTCCAGGCACTGCCCTGACCCTAAGCAACTTAGATAATGAGTGAGGAAAGGTGTTAGAAAGGCTATTTGATAAAATAAGCAAAGTCTACATCTTTGCGGTAAGGGACTACTGTATATTTGCTTTGAGATTAAACTAGAAGTATAGACTAGAAGATAATGATGGACTTCTGCCTTTAGAAATTAACACTCCAGAGCAACAGTGCAGCCTTAAACATTACAAATGAAAGTAGTTTGCCAATGTATGAGCACCGAAGTCTTTATATCAAACACTGCAACAAAATAAAATAAAAGCCTGCGCATCACACCACACATCCAGATGACTTGAAGGCACCTTGCCCAGAGCCATGCAATTCTTTGTGCATTTTCACTGATTCAGATGCTAATACACTATTGTTTCTTGTCATTTCCATTAAGGGTATGGTGTAGTGTAGCAATACAATAGAACAGAGGAGCAGATGTTTGGAGTGAGAGGTAAGATAAGGTTTAGGGCTACATCTGCTTGTGAAAATGTGCAAATAGAAGTTCAGGAGAGAGGTACGCTGATGTTTTCATAGCTGTGTGCCCAGAGGCATGATCTGGTAATTAAATGTTGTCATAGGAAATGCATGTAATGTTTTGTGTGTGAATTACTCTACATATTTAGAGGGAGAAAAAAATTCTGCAGACCGAAATACCGGCAGCAACCCCACCTTAATGACTGCTTCTGCTCTGTCATGCTAATCTGCAAAGTCTTCTCAGTTCCTGGCCTACACGCTTTCACTCTGACCGCAAATATCCATGATTATTCCCGAGTCACAGTTCTGGCTGAGCTAGAAAACAAAAGAAAGGCATTCTGAATACGGCTACTGATCATCTGATTTTCACTGAATAAACATCATGTGTTTTCTTTTGCCAGGTGTGTTAGAAATGTTGCTTGATGAACTGAAATGTGTTTTACATCAGCTTGGTGGATTTATAACTTTCAGTAAAAGGCAGGAACACAGCAAGCAAACAGCAGGTGAAGTAAAATCAGGATGCAAATTAAAGATGTACATACTGTGTTACTGTATCAAAGGGCATCCAAAAATGCTGTGTGCAATTCTAGCGCCATCCCCTGACAAAACATGGTTACTACACATGACATTTGCACTTGGGTGTGTGTGTGTGTGTGTGTGTGTGTGTGTGTGTGGTGGGATAAGGTCAGGGGATTTTAATTCCATCCTGAGGAACCTTGGGGCAGGATTGATTCCAGCTCTCAATAAACCTGAGATAGCTGCAATCCTGTACTTTGGATTAGCTGTCGCAGTTGCAATAAAAATAAATAATAGAAACAATAACAACAACAACAATAATAATAATAATAATAATAATAATAATAATAATAGCAATAATATGTAATGTGATATAATTATGTTGTTGTTATTAGAGAGAAGGAGAAGAATATGGGTTTGGTCTTGGTTCACTGATTGTTTCGTACCTCTCCAAAGCATGCCATGGAGTATATATTACTTGCAGGCTTGGTTTATAAATGAATTTGTTCTTATTTGTCCACTATTTAAATTAGTTGACCTTGTTGGGACTAGTTCCCAATAGGAAAATGTTTTTGGTTTAAACAAACCTTGCAGCAAATGAACAGAACCAAAAGGTGACCTACTGGTTGTTGAGGATCAGGTTATAATTAGGTTTACATTTCTGTTTTTATATCTTGGTGAAATGCCACATGGATAGGCTAAATATCTGATCATTTTGTGCTTGTGAGGACAATTAGATGGCCCCTATGAGGAAAGTTATGTTGTTCTTATTTTTTTAAAGACCAAAAGATGGTCTTTACTTTACTGAGGTTAAGGTTGGGTTTAGAAATAGCAATAATTCGCTGCATTAATAACATTTTTTAATAAAAATGTATTCATAAAACATTTCTTGTGCTCATTACAGAAATCATCCCAATGAAAACAACAAAAAGACTTAAAGATAGCTGAACAATTAAAGACAGTAAATGCTGCATACTCTGCACTCTGCACTGCAAGAGCACAGCAAGAGCAAAAGACCTGAGCATCAGACAGCTCAAAATCTTTCAGGGAGAATTTACAGTGTTTTTATTGCAGCTGGGCATTCCTAAATACTTGATCGTAGACTACTGCAGTACAGTAACTGTTATATTATACTAAAAGAATACTAACATATAGTAGAATTCCAATCCAATGTGTATGTAAGGGGCACAAAAATACTTATTACCTACACCAGCTGTAGGTCTGTTTATTTAGCATGCACACTATCATACAACTGGATTTATATGGATTTACTCTAAAATGGCATTCGTTTCTAAACTGAGAACTGAAGGTATAATGTATAAAAGATATAAAGTAATGTAATAAATGTGGACTTTTTTATGGTGATATAACCATCAAGTCTTGTGTTAAAACATCATTAACCAGAAAATAAATGTAATACTTGAAAAATGTGAAAATCATCTGAGGTTTTCTGAATGTAAACATCGTAAAAAGCTGGAAATGTTTGTCATGACCCTTCTCGATCTCCCATCTGAATAAGGCAGAGGGATGATATCTGGTGGACATATCAGGAAAACTGTGGAATATTTTAATAGATAATATTGTATACTGAATACTGCACAGAAGACTCCACCCCTAATGCACTCACCAGTCCATCAGGGAGGACATACACACACACACACACACACACACACACACACACACATACATATAGGTCCTTCTTCCTGTGAGCTGACAGCACAATCCACTACACCAACCTAACATACATCTCTGGCATTATATTTACTGTATTTGTTTGTTTGTTTGTTTGGGTATGCATGTATATATGTATGAACATTAGTAAACTATTAGAAATGTACTACAGCTGCAGTGAAAGTCATTTCTTTTTTTTACCACCGTCCAGTGGAATTGACCTCTGTATTTAACCCACTGTGTGTGCAGTGAAACACACACATACCCACTAGTAAACACACACTAGGGGCAGTGAGCACACATGTCCAGTCCCTATGTGCAGTGCCTGGGGTGCAGTTGGGGGTTAGGTGCCTTGCTCAAGGACACTTCAGTCTTGTCTTGAACAGGACTTAGAGAGTATATTAACCCAGCAGCAGGCAGGTAGGAACCAGTGGTAGAACAGCATTGGTGATTGATGCTGGGTCATTAGATGTGAAGTTTGTGGCAGAAGGACACCGGTAGGGTTTAGTTTTAGGGTTCAGTTGTAGTGTAGTATCTGCTGAATCAGACCTGCTCATGGATCAGAACTTTGAGTGTAACAGTTGAACTATGTTAACTATGTTAACTACAGTGTGGCCAAGAAGTGAGCACAGAGAGTGACACAAAGAGTAACTAAGTGATGTGTGCATCCACCTGTGAGAAGAATGAGCAGAAAGACTGAAGTGTCCCTGAGCAACAGCCTCATTAATGCAAACACTGGGTTACTATGGAGCCAAAGCCGGACACAGAGAGTTTGTATGGACTTCACACTATAGTCACTGATCAGAGTCACAGCAAACATGGACGAGTCTGCAGGCGCGGATAAAAGATTCATGTTTTTAGAAGACTATGTGCTTAAAACACTGAAACTGAAAAAGGACCGCTGGCAAAAATGCGTGTCGGTGGAGGAGCAGAGACAATTAATCCAGGACTTTTTAGATAAACCCGAGCCCAGGACGCTGGTTGTGTATCTGAATGCCACCGGACAACTTGTACCTAATAATGGATTTGTAGAGACTTCAAAGAATAAAGCTGTTTATTTTATTAAACAAAACCAATCCGCCTTGTCCTCTGACACCATGAAGACGGAGCTGATTTACGGTGACATGTCCTACTCGCCGCTGGAGCAGTTCTCAGCCTTCGTAGGAGAGGTGAGTAAAGTTTTCAAGTCTCGCTGATTTACGCTTTTTACGTAGAGGACGTAAAATGGCCCTCAGAGACGCTTTGGATTGGATGAATTACAAACCGCTCTGTAGGCACTATAGAGGATAACTCTGCGTCGTAGGGCATGTATTAAACATATCCTGGTTTCACACGCTGTCTAGTGCACTTTGTGTCCAGAGGTTTGGATATTGGGATTGAGCCATGTGTAATGTTGAGAAAGGGGTTTAAGATTGTAAGGTCTACGACTTGTGTGTTTTACTGACTGTGAGAGAGTTCATTACGGTTTATGTCATTGTTTTAATCACCTCCTGAGTCGTTTAGTCTGCTAATTAAAGTTACTTTGCTTGTTTTGTGTGTGATATGTGTGGTTATCTGTCGTAAATAATGATTTACTAAAAAAGTTTTGAGTCTCCTTTATAACTGAGCAAGTGCTAAAGAGTGAAAAATCTATATTTTTACAGTAAATAAAAAGTTATTGTTGCATATTGGAACAATATTGGAACTATCAAGCTTCAAAGATTTGTTGTTAGAGTTTTATTTGTCACATACACAGTCATACATGGTACAGTGAAATACTTTTCCACTGTGTGTTCACATAAAAAGCTGTACAAGAAAATAAAATACAATAACAATAGTTAAAGTGTTCTATGAGTATTAATGCAGAATGTGTACTGTGCTTTAGACTTGTAAAAGTTTTACCTAATATGATTAAACATTAGTAAACTATTAGAAATGAGTTACTCTTTATTAAGATAAAATGAGCTGCTTTAAGAGAGACATTTAAATTCTACAAAGTTCTAAGTTCTTATATGTCTGGTATATGAAATATAGTAAGATACAAAAATGAAATTAATACTAAAATTTTATTTATAAGTTAACATTTAAGCTGCAAATGATGCTTTGTCTAATAAATGTGCGTACATTTGTTAATGTAATAAAACTTATTTACAGAATTAAAATATTTTATTTCACAATAAAGAAAACCTCAGGAAAACTACTTGTCCAAAAAAAAAAAAAAACACAAATGTTTGTGGGAATGTTTTATGTTATATGTTCTGTTTATGTTTTATGTTAAATGTTTTATGTCATATGGTCCGTATTTTTTTAGGATAAAATCTAAAATGAATCAACACTCAGCAAAATATTATTTAAAAAATGTTATAAATATGGAATCAATATTCATAAATACAGGACTTTTTTTTTTTCAATATAGAGATTTTGAAAATATAGAGAAATAAAGATTTTGAAAATAATCATAAGGTTTTTATACCCTGAGTCTAGTCTCATTTTTGAGCTTTATAATGAAACGACACATGAATCAACATATATCAAGAGGTTTTTTTTTCAGGGATCTTTGACATGATAAGACTGTAGTAATTCGGCAGAGTTTAAGCCTTTCTCCAAGTTGCTAGGTTTATAATGACGCATTGGTCACAAGTGGAAAAAACATTGACACTAACAATTACACTGGGTTTTGAGATTTTATTACTAGTTGCAGTTTAAATGCAGACATAGATGTAATTGTAATAGATGTCATTTCTAGATGTCAATGTTATAGATGTAACTTACCCAAACAACAACAGTTGTTGTTAACACTTGTGCTTTGCCTTAATTTTGAATTAATCCTGGTCGGTGCATTGACTGATGAATGATGATTGTCTTTGGTCATTATGCAGCTCTAAAGCTTAAATCTTGAATGGTTTATCAATTAAAAACATTTACATCCATATTACATTAAGTGAGCTACACTGCTAGTCTAAACATAGTGCCAACTCTATTTATTGTATATATGTGTCTATTTGGATCTAAGCTGAGCACCATGTTAGCGATACAAAAATATGATTTTATTCACACTTTACTAAGTCGTACTGTTTGCTCTTAGTGTGCATTTTTGCTTCTCCACCCATTAAGGTTGTGGTTCCGGTCTTGCTGAACAACGACAACCATTGCCAGTGGCCTCACGTCATGTCTCAGGACCTAATGCGACATGTCCATGCCCTAAAATCAAGCGTCTTTGTGATGTCTGGACAAGTCAAAGGCAAAACTCTTCTTCCTCTTCCTGCAAGATCAGAGCGAATTGAACAAGCAGCTTTTGAAAGAGAAATAAGGTACAAGAATGTGTTATATTTTTGAATGCATAAAGGTTAATAACTTAACTAAGGGATTGTTTTAACTGAACTGTTCAGTACAGACAGCACTGATTTATAGATTTATTTTGAACTTTTTAATGAGTTTCCTTAGGGTTGTACCTGCGGTGCATTGTTAATGGTTCACCTGTGACCACTGACATTTCTTTACACACACCTCAGTGCAACATGACAGAAAGAAGCATCAACTATGACAGATCTTGGCTCAGCAAGAAACCCCCCTGAGGGATAGCTGTGTACAATCATCAAGAAACAATCTTTCTGGTTTTGTTTTGCTCTGTGGCTCCAGTATGGCTTGTTATGTTTGCATGGAAACGTTAGCAATGTCTACTCAATTGAAGCTGTCATGTCAACAGCTATGAAAAATAAAATCTATGACTGCATTAAAACTACAATAGTTATCTGCCTTGAAGGCTTTCTTGGTTGAGGTATTTTCATTCTTTACCTGATTGAATGCATAAAGTGGATCTCAGTGTATCAGAATGCTTGTATGCTGTGCTGAAACATCTTTGGTCTGGTTTGTTTTTAATGCCTCAGGGGAGATCTGGTGGATAAGAGTATCATCCACTCCATAGAATCCATGGTGATTGAGTGGAGTCATCAGATTCATGAGGTTGTCAAGAGAGACTCATCTGAGCCTCTGCTGGAGGGGAAAAAACCCACACCACTTGTAGAGCTGAACTTTTGGAAGAATAGGTCAGTGCATTTTGTAGTCATTGCTTGAAACTGATATCTTTTCTAATCACAATTTATGTTTATATTCTTTCTTTGGATTTGTCACTAGATATGCTGATCTTCACTGCATACATAACCAATTTAGGTCACCCAAAGTGACCAAAATGGCAGAGCTTTTGGATGCAATGGAGAGTAGTTACTATCCTGCTTTTATAAACATGCATCAGCTTGTAAATGGAGGTAAAGAACAAACACTATGCTATCATATGCTGTCATTTCCAAAACCACACACACAAAAAAGTTTTTATGCTCAATGTATTTCTTAACCGCTTAAACCCTGTTGGTGTTTATGCATCGTGTTCTTGTTATAAAGCTCTGGAAGAAGCAAAGGACATCAATATATACCTAAAGCCTTTAGAGCGACTTACAGAAGATTTAGAGAATACAGATTTCAGCGAAGTAAAAGAACGACTTGCGCCCCTCATGCACACGGTATGTCTAGTGTGGGCCAACTCCAAATACTACAACACTCCAGCCAGAGTGATCGTGTTTCTGCAAGAGGTCTGCAATCTGCTCATTCAACAGGTGTGTTATTGCTGAGCGGTTTACTTTGACTGTGAACACTGTAATTTTTATTTTTTTCCAGATTCATTAAGATTTTTGTTCCATTAGACATTGGCATTATTTGCTGAACTGTTAATCCCTAATCTCATAGCTTTTACAGATCAAGGGTGTTTATATGTTATGACATAATACAATATATAATATGACATATTTGCAGAGTTATACTAGTTTATTAGGTGCACCTATCTTGCATCAAGTGTCATTTAAAAAAATGTAGGTCCCACGCGAACATTTTAAATACGAATCTTATTAAAGTGACTTTGGATAAGCATTTCATTTGACTCATACTCATGTTGCTTTTCTGAATAAGGTATGTGCATGTTCACTATCAGACCTTTGATATTTCATAAGCACTCATTTACCTGTTGGCCAGATATGTTGTCAAATCATATAGTCCAGCACTCATAACAAATCGGAAAACTAGCACGGCTACTAAGCAACTAGGAATTTATGCATGTGCGCACACACACACACACACACACACACACACACACACACACACACACACACACACACACACACATGGCAGCTGTGGCTTAGTGGTTAGGAAACTGGGCGTATGACTGGAAGGTCCCAGGTTCTATCCCCACACAGGCAAGACATGACTGGTGCTTTTATTTGTGTGCTTTTATTTAAGACTTTGTTCTGGTTTTGGTAGGGTCATCATCTCCTTAGGTTGATTACTCCTTTGTGTTTTATCATGAGCCCTTAATTCACTATTTATCACCTTTATCTAATGTTCATTGTGAAGTCTTGCCAAGCAGGTAATGAGGTTCTTGGCACTGTTTTCTGTGTATTGTGTCTGGTTTTCCAACTCTCATATTCCAGTATTTATTGTGAATGTGCATTATACTGTCTATTTTTCTCCACTAACAAGTCTTGCAAGAGTTCTTGGATTTTTTTAGTATAAAAACTGTACTGACTTTACACCCTTGCCTATAACAGCTTGCTACAGTATATCTATGCAGTGGAATATATATATTGAAAGTGTACCTAATAAAATGGCCAAATAGTATAAAGTAAAGGCTACCACAAATGGTAACCTAATGTAATTGAGATGTTTTGTGTAGATTTAAAAAAAAAAAATCGTCTTTTCCACTACCTGTGTGAAGGCTCGGAGCCATCTCAATCCAGAGGACATCCTGAAAAGTGATGTGGTGGAGAGTCTTTCGCGTGTGGAAAGTACTCTGGATGTGCTCACACACTTTAAGGAAATTTTCAGTGACAAAAGAAACAGCTTGGCTCAGTACCAAAGGAACGGAAAGGAAGTAAAGCCCTGGGATTTCTCGCCTTCCATGGTGTTTGCTGGACTTGATCGTTTTATTGAGCGATTAAATTTGATTAAGGTGAGTGTAGTGGTATGTCTGTAAGACCATGCAATGTGGTTCCTCTGTGTTTTACTACTTAAATTCAATGCTATGTAAAAATTAAAACCCCACCCAATTTTTTTTATATTAATATGATTTTTTTTTAATTCTCCCTAGACTTTACTGCTTACTGTGGTTGATATGATGAAACTGGAGAAGGTGGAATTCGGAGGTGTTCGTGGACGAGCCCTCAGTCAACAGGTTGTGTGGCTACATGAAGATTTCCTGGAGAGATACAAACTATTCACAGAGAAGTCTTATGACTGTCTTGATGTTTGCAATGTGGTATGTAGGCCAAATATATTCAACTGATATCTATGTAAATATACAAATAGAGCATACCTTTACTAAGTGAAGGTGTTTTCCAGGAGTTTGAGGCAGATTTAGCCGAGTTCAAATGTAAAGTGAAAGACACAGATCGACGTCTTGGTGCAATTTTTTGTCAGGCCTTTGATGATGCTTCGGGGCTTGAGCATGCCTTCAAGGTGAGTGATAGACAAACGATACATTTTTTTGTAGCTCAGATTCCACATTAATTCAGAAAGTAGATTCACTGACATTCCATATGAATTTCACACACTATCTGCTTAATGAAACTGTCTGCTGAAGGCTGAAGGCTGATATTTATGAGTGAGATGAGTACACAACAGTACAGATTCTTAACAGAGTGAGAAATTTTCACATCACATACAAGTTTATTTGCGTCTGATTTCATTTTGGTTGCATCACATTGCCATACATGGGTTGTGGATGTCTTTACATCGCAGGTTTTGGACATGTTTGGCAGTCTGCTTGAACGTCCCCTGATAGCAGCAGATGCTCAGAAGAGATACCCTGAGCTGGTCAAAATGTTTGACAATGAGCTTGACTGCTGCAAGGCACTCTACAAAAAACACATACAGACCGAAGAGCAGCTGGGTAAGATAAGAAGAAAATGTGAAGCATATAAATATACACAGACAAAAAGCCATAGAAAGAAATGTTATGGCTGATCTTTCTAGATTCTATAAGATCGTTGATGGTGTGCTGTGGTGTATATATATATATATATATATATACTGTACAAGTCCCTGTGAATTAGTTGTTACTATAGAAACGCTATAGTACTATAGTCAGCATGTTAAACTAAACCTGTAATTTGCTTGTCAGCCGTCGTTATTGTTAAAGGTACAGTTATAGAAGAAGATTTATCTTCTGTCCAATCAGATTTGAGAATCCGACACTGCAGTATAAAGGGTCTTCTGTTGCATTACAGTAACCTGACAACGTGCATTCATGCTGTCTAAACGGCTGCACACATAATTAAATCTTCTTATCAGTAATTAAATACAGCATTCAGAGATTTTTTTTTTTTCAAAATTTTCTCACTATTTGTATTGTAGGTTACATCCCAGTCAATAGGAACATGCCAATGGTAGCAGGTGGATTGAAATGGGCCCAGCAATTACTAGAACGCATCCAGATCCCATATAACAACTTCCAGTACATCAGCCATCCGTGAGTTTTTGTTGGATGTTTTTACATTTTCCAGTTATGGTTTATATCAGTCATGTAAGATATAATGTATTGTACAGTTTCTGGTAATGACATCACTGTTGTGCCTTATTAGCAGGGTAATTATTATCATTTCTTTAATGTAAATAGATGTATAGAATCGGCGGATGGAGAAAAAGTCATGCAGAAATATGAGGAAATGATGCTGCTGCTTAAACGGTGAGTCACTAATGTCCTTTCCTCCAAAATGAAAGGTAATTACAATGCCTCCTCCAGCTTATGTTTCATGTTTTTCCCATTATTGCTTGCATTATCATTACTCATTGGACCCCCCCACCCCCCTTTAATGTTTTGTCTTTTAATGTTTTATTTGGTCTACAACCAATGTATTGACTATTACATTCTTCATACCTGTTCTTTTTTTTATCATTCACATCCCTATTTGCTGTGGTCACGTCACCTTAGTACATGGACACCTTTATATAATAGATAACAAACTCTATTTCATTGAAAGGTAAACATAT
Source organism: Duopalatinus emarginatus (assembly GCA_028565595.1). Classification (NCBI taxonomy): domain Eukaryota; kingdom Metazoa; phylum Chordata; class Actinopteri; order Siluriformes; family Pimelodidae; genus Duopalatinus; species Duopalatinus emarginatus. Next base: position 16,984,892 of record JAOVVF010000051.1, on the reverse strand, counting down.
GTTGTTTTGAAGGCCTGTAGCATATGTGCAACAATAAAAATACAGAGGAACCAAACAGAGACATCTAGTCCCTAGCATGATTTATTTGCTCATTTGGAAAGCCTGTATTTATAGGTTATTACACAGCGGTCTCATTTTCTCAAGCTCCCTCCATTTTCTCAGCTGTGCCGAAAGAACAATAGTTCTGTCAAGCGGTGCTAACAAATATGTCTGGATAGCACACAGAGTTGTAGCACACACTTCCATGAACATGTGTGCACTTCAGTATATACATTTGTTTTCATGTAGTGTGTGTGTGTGTGTGTGTGTGTGTGTGTGTGTGTGTGTGCGTGCGTGCGTGTGTGTGTGTGTGTGTGTCACTGCATGGATTAAAACCAAATGATGAATTACCCCGTGGCACAAACCTGATGGTAATCGCTAGCATTACGCAAGCAATCTAGTTAGAGCTATTATGGGCATCTCTAGTTATTACTTCTTGACACAGCAGCTTATGATTTATGTGTAGCATGGAGCTATTTGATTTCTCGGGACTCTGTGCTGCAACCGCAATAAGACAATTAAGCCACCATGCACTGTGCAGAATTCCAATGAAGACCAGGGTGCAAAGGCTCTGACAATAAGCTTATAAAGAGATTACTTTAGCAGTAGGGACCAGACATATCTTCCTGGGCCTCTTTCATGATAAATGGATCTTGTTTTATGCTGCCTTTTTGTATTTCAACCACCGGAATCTTTTCACTAGTACTTAAATGTTTGTCAAATACTGAGCTTATCACAGGGGAAGAAAATTCTCTGTGAGGATCTCTGCGGATCTAATAAGTGCATTGTGTGGGATTTTCACAAATGGACTAGCAACAGTAACACTTTGGACATGGGTATAGTACATATGTATAACACATATGGTTATGTGCTTATCTCATTATGTTGATACTGAAACCTTGAGTATCAACCGATAACGATATCCAACTGGTATGTTTTTTCTTTAAAACCTAATAAGATTTAAAGTTATATAAAAAAAAAAAATTTAAGCACTTCAAAAATACAAGAAAAAATACATAGCTAACGTATAAATGTCAGAAAAATCAATTATAAATGTTTCCATTATTTTTACATTTATACAATTTTGTATATTATATAAAATTTTTACTCCACTTTTCTATTTACAGCTGATTAAGCCTTGGGTTATAAAATAAAAAACGTTACTAATTAATTGAACCTAATTGCAGCAATCACAATCTTACTGTTTTCTTCATTCACTGTATTTATTTATTTCTAGGTATTCCTCCAGGCTTTATAACAGATGGACTGAATCAGTGGGTGAAATATCCCAATATAATCTCAACCTGCCCCTGATATCCAGAGACCCAGTGTCAAAACTTATCAGTGTCAACTTCAACCCACAGGTAAAGACATCAAGTCGTCACATGTACCTGCTGTATTTCAGATGTCTGTTCAGTGCACCCCAGAACTAATATTTTCAAATTAAAATAATCATAAAACAATCTAAGCAAAGGAAAGAATTCATGATAACCTGTTGTGAATGTTACTGACTTATGGACAATCTTCTGTAGTACATCACTTAGCTCTGGCTATAAATGACAATAGTCTGTGACTAAGACTCAAAAACAGAACCTGGATAAATCCCCATTATAGTTCATGTCCAGTCATCCCAACACAATACAACTTATCCTACTGTTTTTCTAAAGATTATTTTTTTCCTTTTACACTATGAAACACAGTGTTCCCGTAAACAATAAGAAGTTTTTGTTTTGATGTTCACCTTCATGAATGTTCCTTAAGAAGCCGATAAGCTTCATATCTGTCTGTTTCTTTGCTCCCACAAGCTTCAAATCTGAACACTTGCTTACACCCACAAACACAATGGCACACACATGAAAGTGAAAACACTTACACTTACCATTGGATCATGTTCCCGATACACACCTCTAGACTCAACCAGATTCCATGTGAACCTTTCCAGCAATAAATGCATAAATAATGTGGCTCCTAATTTTAGCTGTATTTGTGTCTGTTTCGAATATATTATCTCTTCAACTTTTAAAATGTACCCAGAATTATCTCTTCATATGTAACTCGTCACATATTAGTGCTTATGCCTATGTGCTAGTCTATACAATCATTCTTTCTATATGATATGCTTATATTATTCTGGTTGATTAATTGATGATGTCACTGTTAAACAGAACTGCTCTTGTCGCTTCTTAGCCCTTCTCATGTAATAAAAGTGATAATGTATAGAAAAGGTTTTATAGTCAGTAGTGAAACAGGCGAAATATTTATTGTCAAAAGGACAGTTAGAAACAAGTTTGCCTGTACAATGAAATTCTTAAGTTGTTTATCTCTTTTTATGTTTAAGATTTAAATATAAGGTACTAGGTAGAGATTATTATTATTATTATTATTATTATTATTATTATTATTAATAATAATAATAATAATAATAATAATAATAATAAT
>JAOVVF010000051.1:16956450-16981582 GCA_028565595.1 Duopalatinus emarginatus | reverse complement strand
GATAAATCCCCATTATAGTTCATGTCCAGTCATCCCAACACAATACAACTTATCCTACTGTTTTTCTAAAGATTATTATTATTAATAATAATAATAATAATAATAATAATAATAATAATGATGATGATAAATGAGCATTATATGCAGGTAGCGTTAGGATGGTGAGATGTCTGTGCAAAATTAATGTCTAAAGATGCTATTGCAAAATGTATAACAGCATTGTTATAAAAAAAAATATTTTTCGACCCTGTCCTCTAGTTGGTGTCAGTGCTACGAGAGGTAAAGTACCTGGAGGCTAGGCAAGACGAGGATATTCCCGATCTTGCTGCTGATATTTACTCAAACAAGGAGCTGCTCTGGCAGTATATAGCTAACCTGGAACTCATGACTGGCTGGTACAACAAAGTGATGGGGACTGTGCTAGAGGTGGAGTTCCCTCTGATCCAGAACCAGCTGGAAAACATTGACATCAAACTAAAGGATGCTGAAGATACCATCAACTGGACAAACAAAGGTATAGATTATTCTTCCAAGGAATACAGAGTAAATTAAATAATGAATGTGATATACATCAGATTTTTACCTGTTCAGTCCTTAATAATTCAAAGTACTCTGTGTCAGTGTCAATTTACAGCAGCCATGCAAGTCATTAAAACCTGGACGCTTAATCTGTTGTATTAATAACTTCAGTCATGACCATAGCTCATGCTCTCATATGTCACTGCTAGGAATCTGGGAGTACATCCAAGATGTGCGTGAGACCGTGCACGATTTAGAACAGCGACTTCAGAGGACAAAAGACAATGTGGAAGAGATCCAGAGCATCATGAAGAATTGGACTCAGCCCATATTTGAGAGGAAGGACGGAAAGAAGGACACTCTGCTTAACTTGGAGGACAAGCAGGAGCGCTTGGAGAAAATCTACAGCCAGACACGTACCTCTGGGGCCAAGCTCCATTACTTACTAAAGGTCAGTGATGAAGTAATTTTATAAGTTATGATGGTGAATGTATTAAATTTCTAAAATTATTATTATTATTTTTAAAAAATATGTAGAATAACTTGACACTGTTTCAAGTGGATCCGTCATCAGCTGAATGGAGGTCATATGTGGAGTACATTGATGAAATGGTTATAGATGGCCTCTTCAACAGCATTGAAAGCTCTCTCAGATTCTTTCTGGACAATACTGGTGTGCTTTTCTTACTAAATATATCTGTTACCTTTGTGGCACTTCTTGTGTTTTGCTCATTGCCAGACTGTAATACTCTTCATTAAATGTCTTTAATGGCCAAAGCAGATGAGACACCTGGCTTGGCTCCACTTTTTGAAGTCCATCTAAATCTAGAAGTTCCTGATATAGTCTTCCATCCATCCCTTGAGTTTGGAGCTGCTGCTAGCTTCTATGATCTAGTGGAGGGTCTTATCAATGATGTCTACAGGATCTCTTCTCTGGTACCACGACTGGCTGAGTTTAACAGCGTTCCACATTACCAGGTACTGCCTTAAACAACTTTAGCTATCATGCTATAGATCATAGAAAGATAACAGTCTAGATGTAGATCCAGCAACGTATTTTAGTGAGTCGAACTGAGCGTTGTAAAATTGTTTAGAGGAACTCATTAGCAAGTGGGAAAACGTGTTGTCTAAACGTGAACGTGAAGGGAGATAATCCTCTCAGGTCTACTACAGTGAGTGTTTAAAGATGACTTACAGTATGCATTTGCACTCTGCTGCAAGTTCAGACAGATTTCACAAGCGTTTATAATGCTGGTTACGTGAATTAGTAACATGCTAACAAGAAGCACAAGTGGGGAAAAAACGTAAGCACTATAAACTGATGTGTCTTATTCACAGCCATAAGCTAATGACTAGGGCAGCATAGCGGTGCAGTGCGCAGCGCTGGGTTTGATTCCCTGGCAAGGTTCTTTGTGAAGTATGCATGTTCTCCCCATGTCTGTGTGGGTTTCCTCCCACAGTACAAAGACATGCAGTTAGGCAAATTGGAGACACTAAAATGCTTCTAGGTGTGAATGTGTGTGTAAACGTGTTTGCCCTATGATGGACTGGCAACCTGCCTTCTGCCCACTGAGTGCTGGGATAGACTCCAGTACCCCCACAACCCACTAGTAGGATAAGCGGCTTAGATAATAAATAAATGAATGAATGACTGAATGAGGAAATCAAGGTAACTGTTTAAAGATTACAACTGTCACCACTAGATTATGTTTTTCTGCCTATTTTAAACTTTATTAGCCAGACCTACACATTTTGTTGGTGAATACCCCAGCTATAAATCAGTAATTTACCAGAGCTTCTCTCTGAGACATGGCTAATCTGTATCTACAGGTCGATATGGAGGACATGGCAGATCTTTCAGACATGCGTCAGCTTCTGATGGACCGAGTTCAGAGGGTCATGCTTAAGTGTTGTGAGCACCGTAATGCATATGAACGTTACGGCTACCTCTACATTGATGACCGGAAGGAGTTTATGCATCAGTTCTTGCTCTATGGCCACGTCCTCACTAGCGAGGAGATCGAGGCTCACGCAGAAGACGGTGTTCCTGAAAACCCTCCGACCCTGGAGCGCTTCCGTGAGCAAGTGGATTCTTATGAGAGCGTGTATGAAGAAGTGCAGAAGCTAGAGCCTGTCTGTGTGTTTGAAGGCTGGATGAGAGTGGATGCACAGGCCTTCAAAAGCACTCTGCTCAATATTATCAAAAAGTGGAGCCTAATGTTCAAACAGCATCTTATCGACCATGTGACACACAGGTAGCTTACTGCTTCTGATGGAAAACACTTTATCATAATATAAACTGATGTATGAGAGTTAGGGGTTAAATAACCTACAGAGAAAAAGTGATATTATGATTGAATAACTTTCATTTCTCGTTGGTGCCTTTTGTTTCTTTCCTTCTCCAGTTTGTCAGATCTAGAAGAGTTTATTAAGGTTACTGAGACTGGCCTTAGCAAGATGGTGGAAGAGGGAGACTATACTGGCCTCGTGGAGATTATGGGCCACTTGATGGCAGTGAAAGAGAGACAGAGCGCCACGGATGAAATGTTTGAGCCTCTTCAGAACACCATTGATCTGCTGAAGACATATGAGCAGGAACTTCCTGAAGTGGTCTATAAACAGCTAGAGGTAATTGCATTCATAATAGGGCTAAACCATCAATACTACCAAATGACCATAAAGCTGTTATGGCTCTGGTACTTGACTTTATAAATAGAGAGACAGTACGTTTCCAAATCCCACATAAACAGGCACTTGATTAAATACTTCATCCCAGGTTGTCTGTATACAGTAAAATGCAGGTACCTACTATAAAGCATTACACATGTAAATGAAGCACGCTCAGACATTTATTAATATGCCATAGGAGCTTCCAGAGAAATGGAATAACACAAAGAAGCAAGCTGGTGTGATGAAGCAACATGTGGCTCCACTGCAGGCCAATGAGGTGGCTAACCTGCGGCGAAAATGTGCTGCGTTCGATGTACAGCAATACACTTTCAGGGAGCAATTCCGCACCAAAGGACCTTTTAGGTAAACCTTACAGGGTTTGAATAGCATACTCTTATAAGCACCATCAATTGCTGTAGCATCAGGCATGGATAATGACCTGATTCTGTTGTTGATGCTTACTAAATGTGACCAGCACGACCAACTGTTTTTATTTATGTTTATGTTTTATGAAGGTTTGACAGCACCAACCCTTACCACATGCTGAACATGGCACACAAACAGATTCAGGAGAAAGAATCTGTCATGACTGCACTCATCGATTCAGCCAGTCTGTTTGAAGTCAACGTCCCTGACTACAGACAACTCAAGCAGTGTCGCAAAGAGGTGTCCATCCTTAAAGAGCTCTGGGACATGATAATGGCCATGAGGTTCAGTCTTAACTCCTGGCGCACCACGCCATGGAGGGACATCAATGTGGATGACATGGAGATGGAGTGTAAGCGTGTCTCCAAGGAGCTGCGGGCTGTGGACAAAGAGGCGCGAGCATGGAATGCTTTCAGTGGTCTTGAGGGCGTTGTGAGGAACACACTGACATCTCTGCGTGCTGTAGCTGAGCTACAGAACCCAGCCATCCGACCCAGGCACTGGCAACAGCTAATGACGGCAACGGGGGTGCAATTCACCATGGACCGAGACACCACGCTGGCTGATCTGCTGAATCTAAATTTGCACTGCTTTGAGGATGAGGTGAGAGCCATCGTGGACCGAGCTGTGAAGGAAATGGGCATGGAAAAGGTCCTGAGTGAGCTGGATGCCACTTGGACGGCAATGGAGTTTGGCTATGAGTCCCATCCTCGCACCAGCGTCCCTCTGCTCAAGGCAAATGAGGAGCTTGTTGAGACACTGGAGGACAACCAGGTGCAGCTGCAGAACCTCATGTCTTCCAAGTACATTGCCTTCTTTCTTGACGAAGTGTCGTCTTGGCAGCGCCGACTGTCAGCGGCCGACTCGGTGATCTCCATCTGGTTTGAAGTGCAGAGGACTTGGTCACACCTGGAGAGCATTTTCATTGGCTCGGAGGACATCCGCTCACAGTTACCTGAGGTTCAGGATACATTTTTCTATTTTTACATGTTCATTTTTGGTCACAGTATGAGTCTGCACATGATTAATGTATATGCATATATAATCAACCCTCAGATAAATACCATCAGTCCAAAAAAGAGTATAAATGTACCACAGAATGTATCTGTTATCAATGAGTGCACCAGATGCCTGTAATGAGGATTTGGCCTAGCTTAATGAGGTCATTACTGACTGGAGAATCATCTTGTCCTGCCCACTGGCAGTGCATTCATTGATTTAGATCAGAGATGAAAATGTTTGTCTTTTGAAACCCCTGCTTTTGGCTGAATACATCTAGATAATTATCATGGTATTCTAATAACCAGGAACACAGATGTTTGCTAGTAATGTTGGTTATTATTTTACCGCTGCGATTCTCTCATGAATATCTCGCAGGATTCCAAGCGCTTTGAAGGCATTGACACAGATTTCAAAGAGCTGGCTTATGATGCTCATAAAACGCCCAACGTTGTGGAGGCCACCAATAAACCCGGGCTTTACAACAGACTGGAGGACATTCAGAGCAGGTTCATCGCTTGTTTTTATGTTGTCTTTTTTTCGTTTTTTTATCATTTCGGCTTTGTTAGAGTGGCCCACGTTTTCACAGCAGTGCAATATGGGAGTGAATGTAGTGTGACCATTCATATCATCTACAACCCTCAGGCTGTATTTCAGTCGCCTATGAAAGTACAAGCTACAAACACACCTTATCAGCATTGTGCTTCTTCCTGCAGGCTGGCTCTCTGTGAAAAAGCTCTGGCTGAATATCTGGATACCAAGCGGCTGGCTTTCCCCAGGTTCTACTTCATCTCGTCTGCTGATCTGCTGGACATCCTGTCCAATGGCACCAACCCTCAGCAGGTATACCACATTCAGGTTATACACAGACTTTTAATATTCACTGATTTCAGCATGTCTATTTAAACTAGACCTTCGCAGAGAGACTTTGCATGCAGTGCTCAGCACCACACTCTAGATGGCAGTGTTGATCACTGCTCATGTATGTGGTTGACTGGAGGACCTGTTCTGTAATGTGATAGATGGTGATGTAAATGTTTCTAAGCAAACAGCATGTTTTTTTTTTTTTTTTTTTGGTTGAGCCTTTTGTTCTCCGCCCTCAGGTTCAACGGCATCTGCCTAAGTTGTTTGACAACATGGCGAAGATGAAGTTCGAAAATGATAGCGATGGCAACCCGAGTAAATCTGGGCTGGGCATGTACAGCAAGGAGGACGAGTATGTTCCTTTCAATGAGCCCTGTGACTGCTCTGGCCAGGTATATTGAACTAATGTGAATCATCACTTCTCATCATTTCTCAACATTTAAGGATTTTTGATGCTAAGGACTGTTCCTTAATATTAAATATTATTGTCAAATGTTGAAATAAAGTTCTCCAAACCAATCCCAAGAGGTGAATGTCTCACACAAGATTTTTGACTAGGCATGTCCATTCATATTATCTCTTCATCTTCGTCTGGGTTTTATCTGGGTTCTCCAGTTTGTTCCTGAAATCATGGCAGTAGGTTGATGCTGCACTGGCACTAGATATCAATAGATGTGTGTATGTGTATGCGATGGACTGGAAACCCAAGTAAGTCCTATCTCATGCCTAGGAACAGGATCCAAATCCAATCCAACCCAATCCAAAGCATTTAGAGAATTTGAATGAGTTCTGACTCTACCTGAACTTGACCACTCACTCACCGTTACTTACTACAACACCAAATTAGACACTTATCTCGGATATTATTCTGACTTGTAGTAGTGATAATGCTCAGGTAAAGTAGAATAACATCTGATCTGCAGGTTGAATTATGGCTGAATAGAGTTCTGGATACGATGCGTGCCACTGTGCGCCATGAGATGACGGAGGCTGTTGTGGCATATGAGGAGAAACCGAGAGAACAGTGGCTGTTCGACTATCCCGCTCAGGTACGTGCCAGCATTTATTTATAATACATGCACTATATAGCTATATGCTTTCTATGTAATCATATGTAAGTTAACATATTGGAAAATGCTGTAGAAAAACTTAATTTTATTTCATACTGTATATACTGATCAGCCATAACATTAAAACCACTTGTCTAAACGGCTACCAAAACACTCTGACTGATCAATGCATAAACTTCACAAGACCTCTAAAAGAGTGTTGTGGTGTCTTCTGTGGGAGGCAGACTGGCCTTCACTTCCCCATGCACATCAGTGAACTTCAGGCATGCATGACCCTGTCACTGGCTCACTGGTTGTTCTTCACTGGACCACTTTTGGTAGATACTAACCACTGCATGCCAGGATCACCCCACCAGACTCGCTATTTTGTGGAGATGCTCTGACCCAGTCGCTATACAATTCAATTTGGTCCTTGTCAAAGACACTCCGATCCTCACATTTTTCTGATTCCATCACATCAGCTTTAAGAACTGACTGTTCACTTGTTGCCTTTATTTATACCACACCTTGACATGGACCACTGTGATAAGATCAATGCTATTTATTTTATCTGTCAGTGGTTTTGTAGTTTTAATGTTTTAAATTTAAATTTTCCCATTGTGAAAACGTATATATAGACTGAACTGATTAGGTTTAGGTTTAGGTTTGTTGTGCTATTGAATGTAGCTACCGTATATAACAGCTAAATCAAAGTGTAACATTCACTGTGTGAGTAAATCACATTTAACTAGCAAGGTTTTAGACCTCTTTAGGCACACTGACTGTGTTCACCACTCCTGGCCTCTTGCCCAGTTGCTCATTTATGCAGTTATCCAATCATTCAATTATGTGACTGCAGCACAATGCATAAAATCACCCAGACACAGGTCAAGCACTTAAGTTAATGTTCACATCAAAAAGCTATCACATGTTATAATAATAACCTCCAGTACTGAGTTACTAATTTTGTACCAGGCTGCCACGACATCCTCTAAATTCTCTTATATTTGATTGCGCATCTGGTTAGGTTGCACTCACCTGTACTCAAATCTGGTGGACCACTGACGTTGGCATGGCCTTCGCCAGGCTCGAGGAGGGCTATGAGAACGCCATGAAGGAGTATTATAAGAAACAAGTGAGCCAGCTGAACACGCTCATCACCATGCTGATTGGGCAGCTCAGCCCTGGAGACAGACAGAAGGTCATGACCATCTGCACTATAGACGTCCACGCCAGAGACGTAGTGGCAAAGATCATCGCCCAGAAGGTACCACCGTCAACCTTAACGTCATCCTTGTACCATATATAGCAGGACGGCTGTAGTCTCTGCAGAATCATTGTGTATTCTGTCATAGTCAGCACATAGAGAGTGAAATTACAGAGCCAGCACTGCATTAACTTATTCAGTAAGGGGACTTGGAATACATTTTCATTAACAAATGTGCAAAGATATTATTTGCTGTGTAATTATATTATTATTCTATATTATTATTGTATCTGAAAGCCTTACTGTGCTCCCTTATGATTTCTCACTTTTTGGATTTTCTTGAGTAATGACTGCTAAGTCAAATATCCTAATGAAAGCAAAGTGAAGAGACTGGCTTAGCCTCTGGATAATTTCTCTTTGCCACTCAGGTGTTACATTCTCTCGTCTTTAATCCTTCATAATCACCGTCCTTGCATGGTGCAGAGTATTAGCCGAACACGGTCTGGCAGTCGCAAATTGGTTCTTGCATGCCAACGTGTATGAAAAGTTAGCAGTTGTAGCTTTTCTCCTGACTATAAAAGACTTTCAACAACTTCTGCATGAGACCTGGGTTTAGTCCGTTGTCTGTGTTTCTTCCCTCCCAGGTGGAAAACTCGCAGGCATTCATATGGCTGTCCCAACTGCGCCACCGTTGGGATGAGAAGGAGAGACACTGCTTCGCCAACATCTGTGATGCCCAGTTTCTCTACTCCTATGAGTACCTGGGCAACACGCCACGTCTCGTCATCACGCCGCTCACAGACAGGTGAGACCAACAGAGGCTCTCGCCGGCGTGATGTGAATCATGAAGTCTAAAAGTCTAAAAGTCTAAACTTTGTTATTGATAACTGTGTGAACTTCTTCCTAATCAGAGATGCACTTGAGGGGAGATAAACTACTCTGCAGCAATCAATCTGGCTCCATAGCATCCACTAATTAAAATATGAACCCTTAAACTTCCACTTTATACGCTTAATGATCTTAAAGCACATTATTCAGAAGCTACTATGAATTATTCAGTGAAACTAATAGGGAATGTGTGAGATTATCAGTGTGAGGAATTTTTGGCTTTATTTATTTTTGGAGTTTAACGGGTTAAATTTCAGTAGATTAAAAAAAGTAAAACTTCTGCAAAACTTGTCATGGTGTCAGAGTGGATACTGTTACTTGGATTTCTGTCAGTATGGAGTTTTGCATGTTCTGTGTGGGTTTCTTTCAGGTCCTCCAGTTTCCTTCCACATCTCAAAACATGCCAGTAGATAGTTTGACTATGTTAATTATGAATTTGTGTCCACATGGTGCTGTGGGATGGACTGTAGTGTACTGTGTTTCCATCTCATGCTCGGTGTTCCTGCGATTCACAGTGAACAGGGTGAAATCAATAAAAGAAAACTGCTTGACATGGAGGTTTTATAAACCTAAGCAGTTGAACAACATAAGAAGACATAAAACATCTCTTACATTTTCTTAAAACGTGTCTTGCAAATCAGAAATGCCACAAACTTATATTGGCTCGTACGATTCCTATGTTAAACCAGTCTAATAACCGGAGTCATTTGCATATTGCTTCACAGGAAGTTCTTCTATTTTATGATGTAATATTACTTTCCTGTTACATTATTTTCCCACAGCCTCCTACAGCAAAACTCTCACTGTGACAGTTTTCACTTTTTGACAAGCCTGCTCAGATGTTGAATCCCCCCACCGAAGGATTAATAAAAAAAAATACATTTCCAATTTTATTCCTATAGCGCTTTTAACAATAGGCATTGCCCCGAATGTGCTTTACAGAAATCCTGATATAGATCTAGATCTATAATGAGCAGGCCAGAAGTGACAATGGCAAGCAAAAATGTTCCTAAGATGGCATGAGGAAGAAACCTGGAGAGGTACCTTATACGGCTGTAGAAGAGTAAAGTCAAACATAGTAAGTGTGTTGAAAGGGTGTTCAGTATGAGGAGACTGGGAATAAGAGTCCTGGGATAACTACAGAACAGGGTTTTTGATTCCAGCGACAGTTCTTGTGTAGAAATCGACAATGTAAGATTTAATAACTAAAGCATAGGTGAAGCCTGGGCATAAAAACATTTTCCTAAAATCTGAATCCTAAAGTTTATGCTAATTAGAAAGTTTAGGGTGACTTGACAGTTTCGACAAATGAGTCACCTAGTGTGAGTACAGCAAGCAGATGTGGATGGGAAGACAGCACTTGAAACATCCTTTTCAGGCTTGGTGATTTTAGTCTTCCTAACACACGCACACACATATACACACATACACACACAAGCACACACGCAGCTCATCTCAGTTGTAGCACAAGCTTCAGAGCCCAATAAAGAAAGTGAGTGTCCCATTAAACACTTTCCTGTTAAAAGCAGATAGCAAGTTGCTGAAGCTCTTCAGCAAGCTGTTTATACTAAAAATGCCCCAAATGGATTCTGGATGTCTTTGAAACAACAACAAAGCGGAAATTTATGTCTTTGATGGAGAAATCAATGGCGTCCCGTCTTACCAAGCATATGGTGGTGGGGGTTTCATAGCTCCTGGAATACTCCGTTGACCGTGTCAGAAGTCTGGCTTTCATCCATGTTGAGATGAATGTACTGAGGAATGCTAGCGGTGCAGATGGCTCCATTATACGCTGGGCCTCTAACGGTGCGAGAAAGGTGATTGCTTCCTATAATCATAAACTGTCATTAGGGAAAATGTTTCTGGGAACTAATGGGTAGCATTTACAGGAGTTCACGTTTGTATGTAACTAATTTAAGCTCTGTGTAAGCTCATCTTTGGTTACAGTACACAAAGATATGCCAAATATTCCCTCAAATCTTGCTTTTATTATTTTGCCAAATTGATGTTTTGTGGATATGGTTGTTTTATATCTCAGGTGCTACATCACACTGACCCAATCCCTCCACCTCACCATGAGCGGAGCCCCAGCTGGTCCGGCAGGCACAGGAAAAACTGAGACCACTAAAGACCTGGGCCGGGCACTGGGCATCATGGTATACGTCTTCAACTGCTCGGAGCAGATGGACTACAAGGTGAAAGACTCTGGCATGTGTGGTGCTTATATCCAGAGTCGTTTATTTTCTATTTCTTTCTGGGAGATCGTTTTGCATCTGCATTCACCTCAAGCACAGCTCTTGTGTGTGTTGTTTTAATTAAGAGGAAATTAGGGTTGGAGGGTTCACTGCAGGTTTGCTGATGCATGTGTGTTCCCAAACGCCGCTTATGCCCTGTCCTTCTTTCTCTCCTCTCTCTTTCTCCATCCCTCTTCTCTTGCTTGTCCGTCATCTCCTGAGCTGTGTATTAAAGCAAAGCAAAGCTGTCCTCTGGCAACCCGGAGGCCAGCAGATTAGTAAAGCTCTGATGCCTAGGCTTATTTACCTCCTAAGCCGTGTCACCTATCTCCTCAGTATTCCATCCTCATCGCTGCTTGTCGCTGTATTCAGTAGTCAGGAGAAAAAGCCATATAATAATGACAGTCAATAGAGACACAGCACTAATCTCTTTATCCAACATGTACCTGCCGAAGCTGCTGCATCATTACTGATTGTATACTACAGTATGATACCATTCAGAGAGAGAGAATTAATAGAAAGAAAAAAGCAAGGTGGGCAGGGCTTTAGGATCACACATACCCACAATCAATCAACACTCGTTTGTGTCAGATTTGTTCCTCCCTTGATATTTAACATGATTATTAAATACCCTGCATGTAAACAGGTTCTGCTGCTCTGCTTAGTGTTATTGCATAATGGTTTTTGAATATAATAACAAACACTTGGACATTGACGCTTATTGGCCACGGAAGGAGTGCAAATTATGCAGCATTGCCGTGACTCAGATGATAAAAAGGAAACGCCGGAACGCAGCTATGATTTGGTCATCACACCTCATCTGTTCACTATCATCTGTTTTTAAAGTGATTCGGCTGAGGCTCTTACCAGCATGTAACTTTCTCACCGTGGCTCCTTTTCGATCTTGTCTTTCTCTCCAATAGTCTTGTGGCAACATCTACAAAGGCCTGGCACAGACAGGTGCCTGGGGCTGCTTCGATGAGTTTAACAGGATCTCAGTGGAGGTGCTGTCTGTGGTCGCAGTGCAGGTGAGTTTTTCACCTCACTTGAGGAGGAATGTTGAGTATGCTTTGGCGATGTTGACTTTCCATGTCTGGTGACTTTCCAAGTCTGGTGACTTGGGTGTGACTGGCAAAACCCCAATCTCAGATGAGTGTTCCTCTAACCATAATTCAGCATCTCTAGACATGTGTGGTGGAGCATTCTCTTCAGAAAGAAGACACACATAGCATTCACTTGTATAAAACATTTGTAGATGTACCATGGGTCTAATGAAATGAGCTAAACAAACCCCATACTTTAATAGAGCCACCACCAATCTTATGTATTTTACATAGGCTCGCCTGTACCAGTTTTTTTTGGCACTTCGGTGTAGATAACTGATGTTACCTTTACACTTGTTATATATTTATTACCTTGACATATAGCAATGTTGAGTTCAGTCAGCTGAGAAAATGTCCAGAAGATATTATAGAGCACAAAACATTTGGGAAATCATTCCATATTAATCATTTCTGTTTTACTGGAAAGAGAAAAAAAAGTCGTACTGACATACTCCGATGTAAAGGTTATCAGGTCTACTAATAAAATATAATTTAAGTAAATGTCACAGGATATTGTGGCTGTGTAAAACTATGTAAAAATGATTTGATTGTAATATAACACAAGCCTACAATACTAAGTGCTTCAGTAGCTCTGCTTCTACTCAGAAAGCACTTTTACTTTAGGCAGCTGGCTTCTTTCTTACTTTTCTTCTCACAGTCCAAATCAGCAACATCCAGCTGTTAACCAAGCTTGGCAATGTAATGATCAGTAGTAACAGAATGTTGTTTTATGACTGTCTATGTAAGACTATAGAGGATCACAAATTAAAGAAAAAACAGTGGCCTCTTTGATGCGTTGATGCTGTTGAGGAGCTGACAGGAAGACTATAGAAACTTAAATAATCACTCTTTACAACTGTGTTGAGCAGAAAAGCAGCTCAAATCACGCAATGCACTGATTCTTTGCGTGTGTCTGTCGGATCCGTCTGATCCTCTCTCATTTCAGTGCTCACTTCAGTCTACCATGTATCTAGCTCCAGTATGGCCCAAATGACTGCATACTGGTTACGCATTCAAACATTTACACCATTAATTCAAACACTATTAATTCGGTGTGAATCTATGCTTGTTGAGGGTTGTTATTAGCCATAGCCCATGGGAATATTTTCAAAAGGCCTGGTCAGTAATCCGTCTCTATGTTAATATTACAGGCACAGTGCTCTAAAATTTACACAAGACTTGCTCAGCTGCTGCGAAACTTCAAACCTGCCATGCTGCTAAAATACCTATAAATTACCACTGGGTTAAATTGCAGCTTCTTTTAATTAGCAGCTACAAAAGCCTTTTTGCTTTACATTTGCTTTTAGAGTGTGGCTGTCAGGCTTTTATGTGGCACATTCTTGAAAAAATTACACGACAAGGTAAATCTTAATTACACAGTCTCAGATACCTGCCTGCAGACATAATCTACCCCTGATGATGGATCGTTTTATAAACGTGTGAATGACCAGGGTATGGTGGCTTATTTTACCAAGAACTGTGCAGCAGAACATGTTTAACGGCACTTTTCAGGGGCTGGTGACTCAAGAAAGCCAAGAATGAAAGTAAAGGTGGACTATCTTTAAGCATCACTGACATTGTCTGTATCTTTAAAATGTCAGAGCAGTGAATGGCTTTTCAGCACTGTGATTAATAATGAATCAGCATTCCATTTTTTTGGTGATGTGCTCAGATTGCATAATCCTGTATAGTATAAGTTTGTAAGTATCTGAGTACCTGTGCTAAGGTGTTCCTGTGCCACGTCTTCTTGCACCCCCGCAACACAAAGTGGCAATGTGGTGGAGAAGGATTGTATGATAATCCATTCTATTTAAGCTCAGCTGCAGACAGGATGAGAGAATAACCACTGTTTGAGTTTAGGATGTGAGAACTGTTGCTTAGGCAAAATCAAACAGAAGGAGACCAGCAGACATATCAGTATTGAGACAAATTAGTCCTACTCAGCTTTTCACTATGGGAGGCACAGCACTAGTGGTAAATGGCCTCCTTAATATGAAACACTTTATTTTCCTCCTAAATGCTACAAGTCGAACGAATGCAGCAATTTAACTAATTCTTCTCCATTTTCACCAAACTGGGATGATTTTTTAAAGTAAATTCAATTTCCTCAAGAGCAAAACCTACACTCATTTGATTCATCACCCAGTTTAGAATCTCATCTCTAAAAAAAAATAATATTAATGTAGACTTTTGAATTTAGTTCTCTCGAGTACACCAGTTCTCTGATAGGTTACATGACACTGGCATTATTATTGTCGAATACCACTGTTAATCTGCCTGTGAAATGCATAATTGAGTTTTGCGAGGGTGTTTCGTGCGAATAATTTGCATTTAGCAAACACCAAACTACTTACAGCGTGCTGCCACACAGGTGGAATGCATTATGTGATATGCTTTTCTGATCGGAAGTGCAACTGATGCCGCCCCCACTGAATATTTATCTGATGTACATCTGAATTTGTTCTCTATTGGCAATCAGACAAACTAGATGTGAGATATAGGATAAAGAGGTAGTTATGGCATATGGCTATGTGATATCTGCTTTGCAAGTCTGGCACAAAGCCTGAGCTACCCTTAAAGCAGAATGCTGTGATTTTCTTTGATGAAAAGTATTCCGAGCGTTTGTTTAACCTTCACTTCTTAAGCTGAAGTAGCTTGGCACATCAATGGAGTAAATACATCTAGCATACTGATATCAGTTCAGTCTTGGGTATGCTTTTCATCCACCTTCAAAATACAGCTGTAGAGAATTCGATCATTTTAAAATCATTTTATAATTTTGTTACAAATCCAAAATACAAGATAAGCTATAAAGCATTTAAAATATCCTGAAGTTTAAAGCTTAGCATCAGGTATTTTTTGGTATTTTTTAGGTTAAAAGTATCCAAGATGCCATTCGAGACAAGAAGAAACGCTTTAACTTTATGGGTGAGGAAGTGAATCTGGTCCCTTCTGTGGGTATCTTTATCACAATGAATCCAGGCTACGCCGGCAGGACAGAGCTACCTGAGAATCTGAAAGCTCTTTTTCGGTAAGTGTCATTTATATAAATAAAAATATGTTAGTTTTGGGAAATTGCTGTGATATAAGAGGAATACTGTATATTACAACTCTTCAGGACATTTCTTCAGACATATCTTATTTTTTACTTAATGTTTTGCTGTTTGTTTTCTGCGTAAAACTAACGCCGTTCTTTGGAAGACTTTGTCTTCTGTACAAAAGTACTTATTTGTGTGAGCTCTTCTGCAGACCCTGTGCTATGGTGGTGCCAGACTTTGAACTCATCTGTGAGATCATGTTGGTGGCAGAAGGCTTTATCGAGGCCAGACTGCTGGCCAGGAAGTTCATCACGCTCTACCAGCTCTGCAAGGAACTTCTGTCCAAACAGGTAAAGGATATTCCAGCACTGACCCAATTTACATTTACATGTAATTTACAATTTACAATATAGAGGAAGAGGAAGTCTTTAGACATCTTTTGAGGACTGGCAGTGGCTCAGTTGTCAACGACCTCGGTGCCAGGACAGAGAAGAGTCTTTATGCATGTTTGCCTTGTGCTCTGAGATGTCCCAGAGTCATGGCCCTGATCTGGCCCACACTTAATACCTCATTCAGCTCACATACCGCAGTGGAATGATGGCGATGACTTTATCTGGACTCGGGTGCCAGAACTCAAAATATGGCGGAACTCAAAATGTCACTTATTTTACATGTTGGGCTGCATGCGGGCCCATGCCATGAGAAAATGTAAATGTGGCACTCGCCATTGTCATAACTGGCCCATAAGTGCCTGAACTGGGCAATGTTTGTCCAAGAATCATCTGTGCTACATCAGCAGTGCTACAGGATTGTATGGAGCATGGTGCAGTGTGGTGTGTGATAAGTCCTGTAGGCTCTGATTTAAAAATCTCCTCTAATCTCCCACTAATCTCTTCCATATCGATACTTTATGGATGATTATGATTCATCCTGAAGTGTGAAGTCAGCCCACTACATTTATACGAACTTACAAGCACACCGGGCAGCGTTCAAGACTCCAAGCCCTATCTTCCCCCTCACAGATTGCCACGATTGGCCAGTGACACTGGGACATGTTGTGACAGAGGACAGAGAGTATGCTATCCATTCCACACACTGAGCATGGCTCAGATTGCTGTCTTGGATACTAGCCACATTGTGAGGATTTGACCTCAGAAAAAAGGGACAATTTCCAGAGAGAATCATTTAGAGGTTAAATGTTACCATGTTACTCAGCATTGCTAAAATTGAACTCCTACGTGTCCCATTTTCACCGATTGCTCAAGAAAAGTGCAAAATGAGCACTTTTTATTGTATCGGATGCTTATGAAAGTCAATAAGACATTCTCTCAGCCTAATGCCTTTTTAGAATTTAACAGCTTGAAGTTGCATATATTAAACCTTTTATTGACAAAATGTAATAACTTTTATGAGTTCATTTCAAGTCAGTGGATTTCCTCCTTTATTTATTTTTTGTTTTTGTTAGCCTAAGAAGTTTTTTTATTATATGCTATGCATATATCAGGTAAATATTAGAAGAAAAAAAATCTGGAATATTCCTTCGAACCAGTTATTTTACATTGTCATCTCATGTGGCTACCCAGAAAGTTTAACTATTAAAACAGTATTTTTTAGAAAGCAATGTTCCATTCTAATTCCATTTTATGCCTCTCTCCATTTTCAATAAAGGCCACATTTTGACAGTTGCAGCAAGACCACTTGACTTTTATGGCAGTTATAACCTACTGCATTTGACTTTAGTATTTTAAACAGTTCTGGCTAAAAGGTCACCATATCTATATAGTGTGATAAATAGTTTTAATGACACTCTTTGGGGAATAACAGGGTCTTACCACTTTTTTTTTGTTAAATCAAAATTTAATGCATTAATGTCAAAGTTTTAGAAAATGAGTGGCATGAAATTTTGTTGTACATCATATATTTACAGTGAAAAATTGTAAGTGATTGACCTACTTTGCTTGCACCCAGAGGAATTTGATCTCCGCATTTAACCCATCTGTGCAGTAAAACACACACATACACACACTAGTGTAGTGAGCACACTTGCCCGGAGTGGCCTCCAACCCTGCTCATGGTGCCTGGGAAGCAGTTAGGGGTTAGCTGTCTTGGTCAAGGGCGATTCAGTCATATCTTGATGGCTGTGAGGATCAAACCGGTGACCTTCCTGTCACAAGGCTAGTTCTGCTGCCCCTTGCAAGCCCACGGCAGCCCCATATCAATATAATCACCATTCTTTTCAGTCCTGGCATTGTATCATGATTAAAATTGTTTACTTTTCATTTTGCTTTTAACATGGCTGGCTAAATATGTGCAGTCACTTATCTTAAGCTGCTTTCTTTCCTACTGTCAACATGAGTATTATTCTTCACCACTATTTAATTAAAGTAAACAAAAACATTGAAGATGCTGAAAAATGTTCCTATGTTACAAGAAATTTAAAGCATGAAATAAAAAACAGTGTTGATACAGTGTGGAATTGTATCACATGATACATTAGATTTGGCTTCCTTTGACCCACTGGTATATTTCAGGACCACTACGACTGGGGACTTCGAGCCATCAAGTCTGTGCTGGTGGTGGCCGGCTCTCTTAAAAGAGGTGATCCAGAGCGACCCGAGGATCAAGTGCTCATGAGGGCCCTGAGAGACTTTAACGTGCCCAAGATAGTGACAGATGACATGCCTGTCTTCATGGGACTCATTGGAGACCTCTTTCCTGCTCTGGATGTCCCCCGTAAGAGGGACCTCGACTTTGAGAAGTTTGTCAAACAGTCTGTGCTGGACCTCAAGCTGCAGGCTGAAGACAACTTTGTGCTTAAGGTGAGAGAGCAAATTGTGATTTGCCCGTGTTGTGGAATTGTAATATATATTTTGTAATGTGTTGTAATATATATTGTTGATTGACTTTCACATGACTTTCACTTGTGCATGTGCGGGTTTTCTCCTCCTTCTCCACTTTCCTCCCACCTGCCAAAATTCATGCTAGAGTGCAGAGAAACTACAATAAATTTCCCAAAGGTAAATTAAACTAAAGTGCTTTGTTCATCAACTTAAAAAAAAGCACACACAACATTTCACAAGGCTGTCTTTCTTGTGCTGTCATGTAAAGGAACACATACAGACAATTAATGCACATGAGCATAACCACTCACTCATTACCCACTACTGTGTGACTCCTTCACCCTTTAACTCGCTGCCTGACCGTGCCCACTTCTGCAAGCTATTATTGAAAATAAATAAATGGCTTCAGATTGGCTGCTGAAAGTACAAGTGTCCCTGAATTTCTTTATGCTGAGGCTGCTTGAGACACCAGTCTTGTTCAGAGAAACATGACAAGGACAGACATCAACACTACCCCCACCCCTTTCCTCAACTACTTTCAGTCTTTCAGCAAGGCTATGTATGGATGATATATATATATATATATATATATATTGCATACATTCAAATGCACCATTATGCAGTCTTATATATTTCATTTATCCAAATAAGCGAATGATTTTCAGTGCTGTTACGAGATCCTGTCGGTTACTACAGCTTGTACATGCAGCATAATAGGCTCCTAAATGTAACCATTACTCCTCAAAGAGCTGTCATCTCCTATCAGCCCACAACTGACAGGTGTTACAGAGCATATCTCTCTAGTGAGAGGTTTGGAAGAGCTCAGAGATGTCAGGGTGTCATCAATAGAGCGCTATGGAATGGCCCTAATTCTGCAATCACTTCTTTTTTTTTCTCCTTGCCAGCTCTGCTTTTCTTGCACATTGCCTTCCGTTAAGAGCCATAAACTCGCTGGTGTGTTTGTGCCAAATAGACATTAGTGTCAAAGGAGTCTGAAACTGGATATATTGGACAAATATAAGAAAACAGGAATTACAGTGTAATAGTGCCTCAGGTGCTGGGGCTGAGTTCTAATTTCCAGCATTTGGGTGAGTCTCGGATATCAGCACCGCCGTTCTCGCCAGAGCCAGGGGAAATAAGTGCAATCTCATACAGGTCAAAGAGCCACCCAAACAGGATAACAGCACTCCATCAGTGAAGGCTGAGCTATGAGTGAGGTGTTTAACCCCTGCCATAATGCAGGTGAAGATGCTCAGGTATCTGACTCTAGCTCAGCTGTGTCCTGGACTTTGATGTCCCTCTTGCTGTGTGATTTGCACAAGAAAGGAAGAAGATAGAAGAAAAGGGGGGACATAGAATGAAGCTTTTCCCAGCCCTTAGCCACTGTCCCTGACGAAGCAGCCCTCAGACACTACTTCAAAGATGCAGTCATTCATTCCTTTGAACCAACGAAACAGCCCTAAGGAGCCCAATGGGGAACAACGTCAATGCCATTGATTGAACATGCCATCTCTCAATCACATTCCCTCTGTCTTGCTATGTCTATCTCATTTCTCTGTCTTTTTCTCTGTAGTTTTCATCTCTTTCTCACTGGCTGTCTCTTTCCCACTCATCTCATACCCTGTCTCCCACTCCCTCCTCTCTGAGGACTTCTCTCGTTTAATGCTTCTTGTTCTTATCACACTCCAGAAATGTCCCAATCGTTCAGCATTCAGCCAGATGGGTCTAGCTGAGCAGCCTGATCTTCATCAGAGATGTCGCTTGTGAGAGACAAGCCCTGCCAGCACAATTCTACTCTTGCTGATCAAGATTGTCCGGGCCTGCATGCTTTTATTCCAGTGTGCTGTCAGATTTGGGAATGAATCTGTGTAAAGTTGCTCATGCTACACTTAAAAACTGAAATTTGTCATCCGCAGGTGGTTCAGCTAGAAGAGCTCCTAGCTGTTCGACACTCAGTGTTTGTGGTTGGCAACGCTGGCACGGGCAAATCACAAGTACTCAAATCACTCCACAAGACCTACCAGAACATGAAGCGCAGGCCTGTGTGGGCCGACCTTAACCCCAAAGCTGTCACGAATGATGAGCTTTTCGGCATCATAAACCCAGCCACAAGAGAGTGGAAAGATGGTGAGGGCTGGCTCTGTGTTTCCTGCCTTCCTTTTGAAAAGGATTTATTTTTAAGCGATTCTGTCTTCTCCCTCACTGCCTCTTGTTTTGTAGCATGACACTGAGAATAGGATTTCATTTCAGGGCTGTTTTCTAATATCATGCGCGAGTTGGCCAACATCAGCCACGCCGGGCCCAAGTGGATTGTGCTGGACGGTGATATCGATCCAATGTGGATTGAGTCTTTGAACACAGTAATGGACGATAACAAGGTACAGCTCTGAGCTTTCACACTTCACCTCAGTAAATGCCATTACAGCTATTTGGCTTTACATCTTTGACAAAGATCATTTAAATGTAATTAGTCAGATATTTAGGTTAACCCACCAAAAATTCTATATGAAGAGTAAGTGCATGTATGTATGCGTTGGTGTTGAACACTGTAGGTGCTGACTCTGGCCAGTAATGAGCGGATTCCTCTGAACCCTACAATGAGGCTGGTGTTCGAGATTAGCCACCTCCGCACTGCTACCCCTGCTACTGTCTCCAGAGCTGGTCTGAGTGCCTTCTATTACACTTACTCTTATAGAAGAATCTCTCATTTCCACCTTAGAGTGGAAAATAGCGATGATGTTGCAGAACTAAATGCATACTATGCATGCTGCATACTGAATCGTGTCTATTTGTGTTGTTTAGTATGTAGGATGTGAGCATAAAACTTTGTTTTCTTGCAGGTATATTATACATAAACCCGGCAGATTTAGGATGGAATCCACCAGTGAGCAGTTGGATTGACAGGAGAGAAATTCAGTCTGAGAAAGCCAATCTGACCATTTTGTTTGACAAGTACCTCCCACCATGCCTTGATGCTCTCAGGTCAAGGTAACAGAAAAAGGCTGTACTGTCAGATTGTTCTGCCATATGACATTTCACTTAGGCTTTTACATGCATACACATTATGCTATGGTTAATACCATATTTAGAGTTATGTCAGCACTAATTCAGCACTAATTCAAGATAGCACAGTGGTCCTTACAGCAAGGGCCTGGGTTTGATTCCCTAGCCAGGGTCCTTTCTGTCTGGAGTATGCATGGTTTCCTCCAAGAGCTCCAGTTTCCTCTCCCATGTAGTCAGGTGATTCAGAGATACTAAATTGTCCCAGATATGTTTGTGTATGCAAATATGTCAGTATGTCTTTCCTGTGATGGACATATCCATAATTTTCCTGCCTTCCACCCTTCCCATCACAATCTAGTAGTAGGATAATTGGCCTATAATAGACAATAGGTAATGGCTATATAAGGAATGAATGAATGAATTAATATATATATATGAGACAGTCAAATCTTGTGAGTTATGGGGATCCCAAGGCTGGTTCCTTAACCACAAGCCTACGGCTGTATGATCTACACATGAGAAGAAAGCAAAGCTTTAATAAATATCTTGTCTTAATGCATAGTCCTAGAACTGATTATCATACAAATTTGTGATTACTACAATTTTTTTCTTGATTTAACAATATGTGTTTTACCCACCATAATTGGATATGCTATGCTGAGCAGTATAGATCGACGTGTATTTAGTGGCAATGTGCTAAATTGTGCATGAAAATGAATAAATGTGGCTGTGAGGTGCAGAATCATGGTCATGTGTGCGAATGATTTGCTTCTTTATACTCCACGTAATCTATTTTCTACTTTGTGTTCCTGAATGAATAAACCCTAGTCACATTTTGTTTAATGAGCGCTCTCTTGTAAAGCAAACATGCCTACAGTTAAATGAGTGAGCTGACTGAGCAGTCATCTGCTGTGCTTCGGAATATCCCCTAACTTTATTATAATAATAAATTTAAATGGAGGTGCTTGAGAGAAGTTCCTTTGGTGCATCTCTTCTGATCTCCTTTGTGAACCAATTTGTGATAATAAAAATCTTTTCATGACCTCCTCAGGGTTTTGACGGTTAGTTAATAATAATCTATAATGTCGTATGTAATTGTAAATGTAAGTGTTTAATACTGCTCCTAAATGAGATTTTAAAATTTAACTTAACTCCGAGTCAGTTAGTCAGTGTAGAGTCAGTGTGTATGTTATGCTGGTCTACTGTAACACGTTCAGTCACTGGGACCGTATTCACTCTAGTCACATTGTCACAGCTGTCTATTTTTTTCCAGATTTAAAAAAATCATCCCAATCCCCGAGCAGAGTATGGTCCAGATGTTGTGCCACCTCTTAGAATGTCTGCTGACCCCGGAGCACACTCCTCCAGACTGCCATAAAGAACTCTACGAGCTCTACTTTGTTTTCGCTGCCATCTGGGCCTTCGGTGGGGCTCTGTTTCAAGATCAGGTATACGATCAGTCCAACACTGTTCATCATTGTGCAAATTGTGCGAGCTATTAAGGCGGTACTGAAGACTATACCACAGATGGCATTTAATTTTGTTAATTTGTTCATTTCTCTGTGCTGGCAGTTAAACTATGATGAATACTGTGTGCTTCTTCTTCTTTTTTTTTTTTTTTTTTTGATTATTAAGCATTTATCGTTCAGCCAAGTAAAATGAAGGGCTGCCTTGAGATTTGTATCTGTCTACACAGCTGCTTGATTACAGAGTGGAGTTTAGTAAGTGGTGGGTCAATGAGTTCAAAACCATCAAGTTCCCTTCTCAAGGCACCGTGTTTGACTACTACATCGACCCCGAGACCAAGAAGTTCGAGCCGTGGTCTAAGATGGTGCCTAAGTTTGAAATGGATCCAGACATACCTCTACAGGTTGGTCTAAGTATTTTTTTTTAGTTCATTGACCTGTTATTAAATGTTCCCAATGGGCCCGTAGCCAGTTTAAGACTTACATGTCCTTGTGTTTAATGGCCTCTCTGCTGTGTAGGCGTGTCTGGTTCACACCACAGAGACCATTCGAGTGAGCTACTTTATGGATCGTCTTCTGGAAAGGAGAAGGCCTGTCATGCTTGTAGGAAATGCCGGCACTGGCAAATCCGTCCTCGTAGGCAGCAAACTCGGCTCCTTAGATCCTGAAAAATACACCATCAAAAATGTCCCCTTCAATTACTACACCACGTCAGCCATGCTGCAAGGTATGAATAAGGAACGGAACTGTCTGTTTATTTTTATTCAAATTGCATTAATCTCTAGAGTGTGTTCGAGATTGGAGGTATGTGAGGATGGATTGTAAAACGAGTGGCAATTTTTCAGAGCATCCTCTGCTTCTCTCTGCTCTTGTCCTCCCCTGCCTTATCAATCTGCTGGGTTTGATATTCATCACTGTGTGATGTGTGCAACCGTGTGTCCCTGCTGCTTCCTGATCCACACCAGGGATCACAAACCACGTTTTACTCGTCAAAAATAACAGCAAAAAAGCATTTATATCAGTGTTCTGTATGCAGTGCTGGGTGTGATGAGATTTGCTGTGGTAATTGTTTTATATTAATATTTTGCTGCTGCAGTCTTGTACTCACAGGACTGATAGTTTATTAGCTGCATTCGTCTGGTTTGGTTATGCAATAATCTGTTAAAAAGCAACAACAAATCAAATGCCTATGCTGTGTTTGGACAAAAAACTTAATTGTTTCTTTTCGATGTGGCTGCACTAGCCGTCTTGGAGAAACCTTTAGAGAAGAAAGCAGGGAGGAACTACGGCCCTCCAGGAAGCAAGAGGCTCATCTATTTTATCGACGACATGAACATGCCAGAGGTGGATGCGTACGGCACTGTGCAACCTCACACACTGATCCGCCAACACATGGACTACAATCACTGGTACTCTAAACTTTTCCATTTTGCTTATTTAGCGTTATGAATATTAAGAGGCGCAGGTCCGGATTGCCTGCATAAGCTTGGGTGTTGAATTATTAAGCAGTGTGTTGGAGCCAAATTATAGACGCTCAAATAAACAAATTTGTGGTTCAGTGCTGCTAAGAATATCTTTACCCCTGAGCCTAGCCTGTGTGAGTGCGGATGTCAATTAGCAAGTAATTGCTATGATGTACGCAATCAGGGTCTTATGCTAAGTGAGATGGTTACAGTATGGGGTATTTGCTGAGTAAATTGTATTAGGTTGAGTCAATGGTGACAAATATGGCAGGTTTTATTTGCAGAGATGGCTAAACTGAGTGCAAAGCCGTTTCATAGTATATCTTGATGTGTGTTAGGTTTAAAATGGTGAGAAATGGCTGAGGTCAGTAAATCTGCCAGTGGATTTGGGCAATGGTAAGCTGTGCATGCTGAGTGTGTGTGTGTGTATGTGTGTGTGTGTGTGTGTTTCCTCAGGTACGATAGAGGCAAGCTGCAGCTGAAGGAGATCCACAACGTGCAGTACGTGTCCTGCATGAACCCCACAGCAGGAAGCTTCACTATTAATCCACGTCTTCAGGTTGCAAGTTCTTACACTCTCTCTCTCTCTTTCTCTCTCTCTCTCTCTCTCTCTCTCTCTCTCTCTCTCTCTCTCTCTCACACACACACACACTCTCACACACACACACACACACACAAACACACATAGCTCTTTCTGCTGCATGCATTATGTTTATTTAAGTATTACTTTTGGATCACGTCCCAGTTATGTTGCTTAAAAATGCTTTTTGTTGCATTTGATACCATTTAATATGAAGAAATAGGAGACGTTCTAGTAATATCTGTAGTGTGAGAACGTTATCAGGTTACAGAATATATCCATAGCTATGTTCAGAAAAAATATGGTACAGTCTGAGCATGAGATCCGGGCTCTACTGTTGGGATTCAGGTTTGAGTCTTGTCTTGTCCTGTTCATATAGTCCCAAGCCCTGTTCATACTGCCCCAAGCACTGTCCTTTCTGTCTCAAGCCTATACTCTCCCAGGCCCTGTCCATACTGTCCCATGCCCTGTCTCTACTGTCCCAGGCCCTATCCATACTGTCCAAGGCTCTGCCCATACTGGCCCAGGCCCGTCCATACTGTCTCAGGGCCTGTCATACCATTCAAGTGGTATATGTAATCATCTGTGCTGTATGTTATATTAAACATTCAGAAATAAATACCAGACACTGGAGAGGATTTCTGAAAAGTGTGGAATCTCCTGCTTCATTTGGGTCACAATGATTCAATTCAATTCATTTTTATTCATAAAGCGCTTTTAACAGTGGACATTGTCCCAAAGCAGCTTTACAGAAAATAATGAAAAGGGTTATACATTTATAGA
>JAOVVF010000051.1:16928299-16956263 GCA_028565595.1 Duopalatinus emarginatus | reverse complement strand
AACCTTGAGAGGAACCAGACTCATAAGGGAACCCATCCTCATTTGGGTGACACAGATGTGTGAATATAAACAAAAACTAAAGTGCAGGTAGCCAGAGAATTACAGTCTGTAATCTAATTCATGGTGTACTAAAGACTGTCCATGGTGGGTCAGACTGTAAAAAGATAGGAGGGGTCACAGTGTACGCAGGGTTTGTGGAGCAGGAGGAATCAGGACTCAGGGTTGCTGGTATCTCCTGTTGCCTCATCTGTAGCAGGTGTAGCTCATCATAGCAATGATACCAATGTCTGTAATAAACAGATGAACAGCCACTTTTTAGCACCATCACCTGCAATGTTTTACGTTTACATGCTTTACTCTCTCTCTTCATCTATATATATATATATATATATATATATGTATATATTCTCCTTCTCTCTTTCTCCCGTCTCTCTTGGGTGCAGTGAAGTGAAATTGTCTCATACTATTGACTGACTTACTTACCCCAAGCCCTCATGTCTGTGCTATAACAGTAGGAATGAGCCAATTCACTGCACATTCAGCTCAGACAGTTTAGAAAGTACTTTTGTATCAGTTTAAAGAAACTTCTCTATATGTTCTTTCACAGCGCCACTTCTCCGTGTTTGCGCTCTCGTTCCCTGGAGTGGACGCTCTCAACACCATCTACTGCAGCATTCTCAGCCAGCACCTGAGTGGTGAAGGATTCAACACTGTGCTTCAGAAAAGTTGCGCCCAGCTCGTTCAGCTGGCTCTGGAATTTCATCAACGCGTGAGTGCCACCTTCCTGCCCACGGCCATCAAATTCCACTACATCTTCAACCTGCGTGACCTCTCCAACATATTCCAGGTATATATATTATCAGACCATGTATGTCTCCAGAGAGCTTGAATTATTCAGTGTTTCTCGACTTCTCCTCCCAGATGCCCTTGCCAGCCCTAAAGGTTACTCCAGAGTGTGTTTGAGATGAATTTAAAGTTCATTGAGCCTGATTATGCCCAGGATTAGATTGATGGTGTTGCTCTTATGAGTCTTTCATCTTTGAGAAGTAATTTCTCTTTTAAATGGCTATTGATTTAAAGGCAGACTTAATCGGAGAGTAGAGTTAAAGAAAAAGGGTAATAGATCACATCTCACAGGTATTACGCTTTTAATGTATTTAAATGAACCAACTCAAATGAAAATTTGGCTGAGGGCAATCCCTTGGCAAATATCTCAGTCGCTCCATTCTGACTTAAAGGCTCTTAAATGAATAATTAATTCAGCCTGGTTTTTTTGTTCTTCATTCATAATCTAATGGAAATTGTTTCATTTTAGACAAAAGACTAAGAAAATTGGTACCTTTGTTCTACAGTGAAAGACTTTTGATACTTCTCACAGTAGTTACTTGGGTCAACCCCTGGTTACATTTTCTTTTGTAGTCAGTTTTATTGTACTTCCAAAATGTATTCGTACTTTGAACAAAGTTGGATAAGCATAGCCTACTGGAAACTGCTATTAACTACAGCTTTATGCGTAAAGAATTAAATGTCCCTTACTTTTAAGTGTGACGTTTTTTTCCCTTCGACTTCGTATTGTGCCGCTTTCAACAAGCTGCTACTGATGTCTGGTATTTAAAAAAAAAACAGGGGGGTTTATTGGGCCTCATCCTCAGTGCAGAGAAGATGAAAGACAAAAAAAAGGAGGCTGGCCTCTAAACTCCTGCACATTGTTTTTAATGCAGTAAGAATAATGAAGCTAAATGAGAGCGAGGCAGATGAGACACAGCTGAGAGAACATTTGAGTAGCCGACCATATTTCTGTTCTTAATTCAGCCACCAGTTTAGGCAAGCTTTGTGTCAGAATAAACTCCAAGTTCTGTCCATTTTGGACCGCAAATTTCTCTGCCTTACAGAGGCTTTTGCTGAACAATTTTTATACATTAATTGTGAATAGCTTAAATATTTTTGTTTTTCATAGTGTAGAATGTAGTTCTGATTGTTTAATGATGAACTTTACATGCGTAAATGTAAATAATTACTAATACAGATAATTATTTATAACACTTTATAA
Source organism: Duopalatinus emarginatus (assembly GCA_028565595.1). NCBI lineage: Eukaryota > Metazoa > Chordata > Actinopteri > Siluriformes > Pimelodidae > Duopalatinus > Duopalatinus emarginatus. The sequence goes on along the minus strand of JAOVVF010000051.1, from coordinate 16,954,213 downwards.
CACTTTAACACTTTACCATATTTACTATTAATATACTAACATACAATTAACATATTTGCACACAATAACATAATCCACTGTTAACATATTAGGACACAAAATTACCACACTAATTAACACACACATTAACACACTATGAACAAATTAATCCAATATTAGCATATTTTTTAGTATCATTTTAACACAAACATATTAACACACTTTTGACATATTTAGTACATTTACTGCATATTAAGACATTATTAACATTATTATCCACTAATATCCGCTATTAGCATATTCACTGTGATTTAGATTTTTACACATTATTGACATAATTGCAGTTAGTATATTAACACATATGTAATATATTGACTACTAGTATTAACATACTAAACATATTTACTGTTAATACATGAACATAATTTTAATATGTTACTGCACTGTCATGTTAACATATTAACACACTTAAAACATGTATTGTTTACACAATAATGCACCAGTAACTTACCAATTACTATTAACATGTTAGTTCTTTAAAACATTTATTGTTCACACGGGCATGTTCATTAACATGTTTATTATCATGGGGCAACCGGCCTAGTGGATAGGGAACCGGTCTCGTGATCGGAAAGGTCCCGGTTCGATCCCCGCACAGGGTAAGACATGACTCCCCCATCTGCTCCTTGGCGCCGTGGTTTGGGGCTGCCCCACTCTCCGGGCAAGTGTGTTTAACTATGTGTGTGTTTCACTGCATGGGTGAATTAAATGCAGAGGTCACATTCCTCTGTGTGCAAGCAAAGTAGGCAAATAGTTCACTTTCACGTATTGACCTTAAACATATTTAATCATTTACAAATTCACTCTTGATGGAAGAATATAAAAATGGTAACAAGGTAAGCGGAATACAGAGCCATTTCCTATGTATCAGGATGTGTATACTTTTAGAATTTAAAAAAATATCCTTTCATTCAAATATCGCCAGAAGGTTCAGTGTGTATCTGGACTTTCTTCTCTGACGGAAACTAAAGTAATTAATATATAGCCTGTGAATGTGGATGCTCAGATAATTAGGCTCCACTGAGGGCAAAATCCATCAGCAAGCATTGTGTAGGCTCTGCTGTGAGCTGACAGCCTCATGTTTTCTGTAGAGTCTGCCATAACAGGGAAGCAGAGCTCGAGGCAGTTTGCTGTGTCTGTGTGCGTGCATGTCATCTTAACTGACTTCTCCAGGCACATTCTTGCCAAGGGAATGCCACGGACTGCGGAGCTCATCCAGATTGAACGGGCAATCAGTTTGATTTATTTGTTTATCAAATGAGGGCACTTTGCGAAACATTGTTATGCCACCTTTTCAAAAGACTGTTTGATAGGCAGGACATTGCTTCTGTGTTGCATTCAAAATTTCTTGTATATTAAAAGTTTTTTTCTTTTACATCATATAATTTACAGACTATACATTGTATGTTTATGTAGTTTAGGAACGACCAAAGATCTGGTGAATATGAAACACAGATGGTGCTACATGTGTCCTGAACAGTTGTAGTTTCATTAACAGTCTGCCTCAGTCCAGATTTGTTACCAGTGCCATGTCCTCTGTGTTCACTTTACATCATTGGCTCACTTCAGTTTGCACCAGACATGGAGGACAATTGTCACATCATTACCAACACTGGCATTAATTTGATTGCCTCCGAGGCTGATCCCAGCCAGCAGTATGCAGGAACTGTAGCTGATGCTGAAACGTGATTGCAATGCACAATACAGGCAAAAATAAATAAATAAACAAATCTTCTGCATTCCTGGCCACACTGGATATTCTACACTGTCAGAATTATGATTAATTGCCTATTAATCAAACCATTACGAGATGGAAAGATTGGTTAAAACCCAGCGTTTATGGTTGATAAGTTAGTTTCAGGGCTACAAGATCATTACAATGCACCGTTTAGTTACATTCAACAGCTTGTGGTGAATGTAAGCATCATTTAATAACAATCAATTAGGAGGTAATGGGGCTTATTACAAGTGCTGGAAACAACAGGAAGCTGTCTTAATGATCAAAGAGTCTAAATCCAAAAGGTCTGAAGGTTGAGGGTAAGTAGAAAGTTTCAGCGTATATACAACTGTTTATTTTCCCTGTGAGTAATAAGAGTCTTGTTGAAATCAGCAGGTTCAGGGTGCTGATACAGGTACTCTGGTTGTCTTCTGGAGCAGGTCTTTAATGCTAAGTAGTTTTTAGTATTGCTGTTTGTGGTGGTGGTGATAGTGATGGGGTTTAGCATTGTTTGGTGGTGTTTTTGATGGTGGTGTTTTTTTGTTGTTGTTGTTGTTTGGTGGTATTTTTGATGGTTGTGGTTTTGATGTTGGGCAGCACGGTGGTGCCGCAGGTAGTGTGTATGTCACACATCTCCAGGGATCGGGTGTTGTAGGTTAAAGTCTTGCTCCGGTCTCTGTCTGTGATGAGTTTAGTGTGTTGTCCCCGTTTCAGTGTTCATCAAGTGCTTTGGTTTCCTCTCACCTCCTGAAAAAAACACAAATGGAAAGAACTGGATATGTTAAATTGTTCCTAGGTGTGAGTAAATGGTTGTGGGTTTGTATGTGGTGCCATGTGTTGGATTGGTGCCCTGTCCAGAGGGATTTCCTGCCTTGTGCCCTGTGATTCTGGGTGGGTTCTGGAGAAACTGCGACCCTGATAGACTAAGTGAATAAGATAATAAATGAACGAATGAAATGTTTTTGGTGATGTTTTTGATGGTGGTGTTTTTGGTGTTGTTTGTTGTTTTTGGTGTTGTTGTTTTTGAAGTTGGTGTCTTTGGTTTTTGGTGTTGCTGGTTTGGTGTTGTTGGTGTTTTGGGGGTTGGTCTTTTGGTGTTCTTGATGTTTTTTTGGTGGTGTTGGTGTTTTTCATGTTTTGGTGCCATTGGTGGTGTTTTTCATGGTATTTTGTTGGTGGCACTGCTAGTGTTTTTGGTGTTATTTGGTGTTTTGGTGCTGCTCTTTGTGGTGGACTTTTATTAGGCTTTACTGTTATCAGAAAATGCACAGATAAAACCAAAGTTTTGTTTTTTATTGTCTACTTTTGTTCCTCAGAAAAAAGGAACGGTCAAATTCCTCAGGTAATTAAGAAATTGTGTGCTGTGTTATTTAATAATATGTCTGCTATAATAAATTCCAGAAAAGGATTTCATCTTCTTTGAAAGTCAATTCTTTTATGACCTTGTTTTGACATGCAGTAAATGGTTTATCCTCTTGCAGTTCAACCTGTCAGACCTTCGTAAACTTGATTTTTGTTTTCTCTGCGTTTGGCCTGAATACAGAATGACTGTCCTCCAGGATGGTGCCACTTTTCATTAAGAACTCTTCATTATGCCTTTTGTGCCCCCCTTCCTCCCCCCACACAGCATCTAATGAACAAACCAGAAAGACCTTATGGTTGTGGGCAATGACTTTGTATATTTTCTCCATTTCAGGGTATTCTCTTCTGTAAAAGTGAGTGTATCAAGACACCGCAGGACCTGGTGAGGATTTACCTCCATGAGTCCAACCGAGTTTATCGGGACAAGATGGTGGAAGACAAGGACTTTGCCACTTTTGATAAACTGCAATCTGAAACAGTGGGAAAGTTTTACGAGGTAAGAGGCTCAGGCTTCACTTTGACAATGCTGGTTGTGGTCATTAGGGGATGTGTGTCCGGGTCAGCGAGGCTGTTCTGGTCTGGTCAGTCAGTACTGCCTCAGACAGACAAAGTTAATCAGAGCTAAAACCTGTCAGCCTGCACTGCCATCAGTCCAGCAAATTAGAGAAAAATACTGAGGATGAAAGAGAAATTATGTAATGGCTATTCTTTCTGCTGCCCACTGAATCCCTCCGTTTATCACAGAGTGGTTATTCTAGTAGAAAGAGGGAGAAAACTGACAAGCCTATCCTTCTATTCTTCTGTAAAGCAGCATTCTGTCAACTTCATGACATACACACACACCACACACACACACATTCTCAATTCTCCCCAGTCAAATCTGCCTAGTCCTGCTGTGTCAGTCTGTCATGTCAGCCAAGAAAGGAAGCTGCTCAACTCCAGTGTAGGCAGGAGCTCTGTGAAAGAAGTAATTATCAGTTGTGTTAATAGCATCAATTAAAACAATATAATAGAGTATTTTAGGTGAATATTATTTGCCCTGTCCCCTCCCAGATGTGCACTGTCCTCTCCCATGACAGCAGCATTCTAGGCTTGGTATTCAATGTTTAATATTTAATAGTATTCTAAAGTCAGTTTGTGTCTCCATCAGGACATGAAGGAGGCTCTGGCAGAGACCAAGCTGATGAATATGTACTGCCATTTTGCCTTGGGCATTGGCGAGCCAAAATACATGCCTGTGCAGTCCTGGGAAAGCCTGAACAAAACCCTTCTGGAGGCTCTGGACGGCTACAACGAGGTTAACGCGGCACTCAATCTCGTTCTCTTCGAGGATGCCATGTGTCATATGTAAGCAAAAAGATGAGGACTGAACTCGTTGTGTATTGTAATATTCCTGCAGCATATGAGGAAAAAAGTACGAGAAAATTGTTTGCCTGATTATGCTGGTGTTTGAGGTGCTGAGGAGGAGGAAGAAGATGACAGTGATGATGATGATAATGCTGATAACGAAGTGACAGCGACGAGTTCCGCAATAACAACTCTAATTCCCTTCCTCTTGCATTTCCACTCTTGTCATCTGCTTCAGCTGTCGCATCAACCGCATCCTGGAGTCTCCCAGGGGAAACGCCTTGCTGGTCGGGGTGGGCGGGAGCGGCAAGCAGAGTCTGACAAGACTGGCAGCCTTCATCAGTTCCCTTGAGGTCTTCCAGATTACGTTGAAGAAAGGATACGGCATTACCGATCTCAAGGTGCAGCCTCATGTAACACAAACATGTAGAACACGACTTCCTGAGCACTTAATTTATTTTCCAAGTGACACACTGATGAGATGAGTTTACCGGACTTTTTTGTTTACTTTCTTGGAGTGTATCTTAATCCTATATGTGAATTAAGCTGGCACATGCAAAAGCTAACATTTACCATATTTGGCTGTTTACCCGAGGCTCTTTTCAGCACTCTGTGATATTATGCAGAAAATGGCAATCTGACAGAAGTGTGTGTGTGTTTAGAGCGATTTGGCCACACTGTACATCAAAGCCGGGGTGAAGAATGTTGGCACAGTGTTCCTCATGACAGATGCCCAGGTTGCAGATGAGAAGTTCCTTGTGTTAGTCAATGATCTTTTGGCATCAGGTAAGCACTGACATGTACTAACACACAGCTGGCTCTGAAGTCGGCTTTATTTCTTTGCCAGCATAAGGAGTTGGTTAAAGAATCGTTCTGTCAGTGGTCTATTAATATAATGTTATCTTAAAGCAACATTACTGCAAGATAGTTATATGCTGAGGTAGTAAACCTTACGCAAGAATAAGCTGTGCTCTCTTACTTTACATTGAAATATATTAAATCCAAATATTTACAAGACTTGACAGAAAACCCTTGAGTCGCTTAGCTGTCAACACCCTCGGCTTCTCATTGTTTGTATATTTGTTTCTCTTGCACACAGGTGAGATCCCAGATCTGTTCCCTGATGACGAGGTGGAGAGCATCATTAACGGTGTGAGGAATGAGGTGCGTGGCCTGGGCCTCCTGGACACCAGGGAGAACTGCTGGAAATTCTTCATTGACCGAGTCCGGCGGCAGCTCAAGGTGTGTAAGGATGAGTGATTCATGGCTTGGTCAATTTATAAGCATGATTACATGATATATAATGATTTCTTTTAGATGGAATGACAACGCTTCTTGCAATAATGCATAATAATATATGACAGTAGCTAAGTCAGCTTTTTAAGCCTTTTTGGCTTGCAGTATGGTGTGTAAATAGGAAGGTCTTCATTGTGTTGGCACTACTGTCAGGATGACAAATGTCTCCCGTTTCATAGGTAAAGGAGTGTGGTTATAAAAAAATAATCAATACCTGGATGGTGTGATGCTCTAATGACCCCCAAAATGTTTTAATTGAGGATTATCTAAGAACTAAGATTATCTAAGTCTTGGGATATCCCATATTTGCAGGTGGCGCTATGCTTCTCCCCTGTGGGTAACAAGCTGAGGGTGCGTAGCAGGAAGTTCCCGGCTGTGGTGAATTGCACCGCCATTGACTGGTTTCATGAGTGGCCACAGGAGGCTCTGGAGTCAGTTAGCATGAGGTTCCTCCAGGAAGTGGAGCACATTGAGGTGAGAACTGCTCACATTTTGGATCAGGGGTCAAATACCTCATTACCTTGTTGACGCAGAAACATGATTTAATACATGGTGATTACATCATATACTGCTAGATAGTATCCAAGTGTGAACACTGAGCTCTACGCTGTTAACGTAATTCAATGCAGAGTCCGGTTTTTTTTTTGCAAGTCAAGGCGCCTGGAGTCATGAGAGAAATAATTAGCCTGCGCTGGGTGGTGTAAAGTCATTCTCAGTGTCATGTTTGGGAGGAAATGAAATGATGATCAGAACTGAATGCATTGACACCTCTGGCAAGGTGCTGTTTTTTTTACCCTCGGATGGAAATTAGATTTTTTTTTTCTTTTCCCTCCCACATGTGTAGCCACAAGTGAAGGACTCAGTGAGTAAGTTTATGGCTTATGTCCATGTCAGTGTCAACAAAACCTCGAAGGACTACCTGGTCAATGACAGGCGATACAATTACACTACACCCAAGTCCTTCCTGGAGCAGATCAAACTATACAGGAACCTGTTGGCTCTCAAGCGAAAGGACCTCAGCATAAAAATGGAGCGACTAGAAAATGGCCTGCAGAAACTCAACAGCACGTCGGCTCAGGTATGTCCTTCATTCTGCCTGTCTATAATACAGTTAATGTCATTTGCAGACGTTCTAAATTATTTATATTATAAGCTTACATATTCAGCAGGAAAAAAAAACGAGTAGGCGAAATGAATATCCAGTGAAACTGACTTTTTAACCCCAGTGATGTCACAGATCCTGATGGATGTGATCCTTACGCATTGCTCAGCAGAATCCAAGAGCATGTCTGGAAAATCTGTGAGGAAAAATGCATTAACATGCATGACACTTTATCTCTCTACAGTCCATCACCAGATTAGGCCCAATGCCTTCTGTTTTGTTATTCGGCAGCAGTGCGCATTCACTCAAATGAGCCATCATGGAAATGAACATCAGCAGTCTCTTCCTGGCAGAAGCCGTTTTATTTTCAGATTACCGCCTCCATAGATGTCTCTTTAAAAAGACACACTGGAATGAGCTTTAATTGGTTCTATTTGGAGTCTCCCATTATGATTTCTTTTTCTTTTCAGCCATCAGCTCTCCCTGTAGATTTCAAGGAAGAGCATTTTAATTGAAAAAAAAAGAAAGGTCAGAAAGGTCTGTGGAATAAATTACTGCCCATGCGTCACCTGTGTCAAACCAGCATGCAAGTTTGCATAATCTTGAGGTTAATAATGTTTAATGAAGGGCTGCTGGAAGTTTAAAACATTGTTAGCTCCAGTTATTATCCTCCTAACGTCGCTTTGCTGTGGTGCTGCTTCATTTCCAGGACTGTGTCTTATGTGCAGAACTGTGGCTTCTTCAGGCTGCTTGTGTCAGGTTAGGAGCAGGTGGGTGTAAATCCCAGAGGTGCAGACCTGCTAAAACTCTCTTTTCATTCGCAACTAATGGCTTCAGGGCAGTGTTTTTGGACCTCGCCACACTTTCAATGCTGAAGCAATCGGTGATCTCATTTGCACGCATAAGTCACACTTCTCGAGAGGAAGGTGGGGAAACTGATTTGAAACACTCTATTGTGCAGAGAGAGAGAGAGAGATTGACACCCACAGGAGAGCCTTGTTTAGATTAGTGTCTTGGGAATTGATGATAAAGTAGAGATGGAAAGAGGGTTGGGTCAGGAGTGATAGCTGGCTGGCTATCAAAATAAGAAGTGGGTGTTAATGAGGGAGAAAGTTTATTGGTGTTGCAGTGCTCGGCTTTATTGAAGTGGGACCACTGTAACATGTAATTAGTGAATATTGATGTAAACTAGCAGGTCCCTACTCGCATGCCGGAGACTTCATATGGATTTTTGCCAGGTTATCCTTTATTAGATCCATTTATTAGATCCATTATTAGATTGTGTAATATTGGCCCATTGCTTTAGGCACATTTTGAGACCGCATTACTTCAAATCAGTTTTTCCTCATCTCATTGAAAACGTAATATTTGGTTTCTGCTATAAAACCAAATAAGGCTCCTTTATTAGCCATAAACACCTTTTTCCCCTCCCAAAACTCTTTATAATAATGTTTGCTGATCCGTGTTCATATAAATGTAGTTATCTTTAATCTTCAGTCTTCCTCCTCTCTCTTGCTACTCTTTAAGTGTAGTGTGAAAAGCGTTTAACTGAGGCCATGCTGGTGTGATAGAACCAGCTTTTGATGGACTCTTCAGCCTGTATATATGGTGCAGCCTCTGTGCCGAAGTTGCATGTCGCTCTCAGAGTACCTTTTCTTCTCGAGAAATGGGGATCATTATAGCTGTTTCATGCCATTTGTAGAGCAAAGAGGGAGAAATTCGGATGAAGTGGGATTTAAGTGTGTATTCTGACTGTGCTTTGCAAGCAATTAGTACTCCATCATCTCTACCTCCTATTCATCTGTTTAATTACCCACACGATAGCAACTTGATTTTTGTGTGTTTCGCCATTCCACTACCTCGAAGGTGTAGGTCCCAGACGTCTCCTTTTCTTCTGACTAATCAGCTCATTTGGAAGCAAAAAAAAAAAAAAAAACAGTTTTTGATTTCTCATGTACCTTGAGAAGAGTTGAGATTGCACTGGAACTTTTTTATATACTTTACTCATCTAACAATTTGTGCAGTCTAGTTCGTACATCATGCTGCTTTAGATTGTTGCTGATGGCATTTGTGTAGCTAATTACTTCATTGCAATTCTCTCCTCTGATTGACTTTTCCCTCTCTGACAGTGCTCGGTGGAAAATGGCTGTATCAAGCATTTTGTAATTAGGGAAGACTTTGTCTATTAAAGTATCCGCATCAATCATATCTACACCAGCCTTCATTCTCGGTATTGTTTTTGCCCGTTATCAATTAAAAATGACAACACACTCATTTCTCAGATAAAATCATAAATACAATTTAATCCAACTCCAAAACAAAAACAAATAATCTGTTATTCATAAGCTCTAGAGATGCAATTAGATGATAATGACAAATTCATTAGTTTTCATATTTAATGATTATGATGCTCATGACAAAGAAAGCGTACAGCATATGCTGAATCTCATTTTACATTCAGACTGCTTTTTAAATTATTATTATTATTATTATTATTATTATTATTATTATTATTATTATGGTTAGTAGTAGTAGTTGTTGTAGAAGTAGTATATCAATCTCTAACAAATTACCATGAGCCCAAAACATGAACTGTATTCACTTCATTAGAATGATTTCAGTCTTGCTGACTGTGTTAAAGTAAAAAATGGTGATTAGATGCTGTTCTTGGTCTCACCCAGAGTCATGCAGTCCCAGATCAATAATGCAAAACATCTCAACTAATAGAGCAACTTGTTTACCACAAGTTAAAATAAGCCTAGCAAACATAAGTTTCTTGAGTACAAATGGTTTCTATAGGGAATAAATAGTCACAGTTTTTCTAATTGAACTGACATGCTAGCAATAAATAATAACAATAATAACAATAATAATAATTTATATAGCACCTTTCACAATCCCCAGAATGCTTTACATAGGTGCTACAGAAAATTTGATGTGTAAGGACTCTTTCCTCAGTTTGGGATATACCTAAGATGGTTGAGAAATAATGCAGGGAGTCCCTAAAAGATAAAGTTTCTGTAGTCAATATGAGAGAAATTTTGAGCATTGAACATTTTGGCATCAGTATCAGTATGTAGTGGGTGGTAGCAGTAATAAACTGTTCTACTGGCACATACAAAACTATGAAACTAATTTCTTCATTAAATATTTAGACAGCAATTAAAATTTTAATCAGATTCAGAGAAAATATTGACCAGGTAATATTGCTTTTACACATGGTATGTTTCAAATGTAACAAATGTAACAAATAAGTAAAAAGTGCTAGCTGGATCACCTTTTGTGTTGAAACAGAAAAAGGCTCATTTGATGCTTAAAATAAAGAGTGGTGTACCTCTGGAAATGAGGAGGTTGTTTGCTTTTGCAGTAGTTTTGGGAGTGAAAATCAATCAGAAGTAGAGCAGCATGCGCGACTTTACTGACTGCAGCTAAATGTAAAGTGGAATGATACATTGTGTACAGCTAAATTTCCTATGTTTCATCCTAAATTCTGTTACATTTAGTTGGATTTACACTGTTGCAATAATCACAATGTAAATATCTACATTCAACATAAAAAACAGTATTTTTGCCTAGTGGCACTTTTTTACCAGCACTTTGTCCTTTATGTAAATTTCTCTAGCTTTTCCTCTACAAATTGGTTGATGACACTTGACACTTTTTCTAAATTTTATAACTTGTGGAAGCACTCCACTGTGAGCCAAAGAAGTGCTAGTAACAGCAGTTTTTAAAAGTCGTCACATCCAGCTTACCTTCGGTCTGTTTCCCTTAGGATTACATGTAAAACGTGCAGGCATTTAAGAAAAAGTATAAGCGCAAGTATAAGAGCAACCTTAGTGTTTACTTACAGCGAACTTGACTTGACAACTGTTCCCTTAACACACTTGAAAACAAGTTATGCAGTAAATTAATCAAGTTAAAGAAAAATACTGAATAAAGAAATAAAGCAGCAAAGAAAAAAAATGCCTGAGAATTATAAATGGAAAATGGAAAAAGCCGGATGTGCTGGATCTGCAAGTTTTATCTCCCTCAAGCATTATGAATAATCCCCATGCCACAGCTGAAGATAACTGAAGATTCATATTGAAGATTAACAGCTGGATAAGAATCATAACAGAGCAGCTTGGTCAATTAGTATCAGTATCACGTCTTGAGGAGAGTCAGCATGCAGGACCACAGATCACTGGTGTGTAATAATCCTTTAAAGAAACCTCAGCGTCTTTTTTTCTACATCATCATTAAAATAGATCTAGCTATTAAGGCACACACCCTGTAATATGTAGGATATAAAATATACAATATATCTTCTGTAAAGCATGAACTAGTTTATTATTTCTAGATGTTCCCCTTTGTTGTGCTGTAGGTGGATGACCTGAAGGCCAAGCTGGCCGCTCAGGAGGTGGACCTGAAGCAGAAGAACGAGGATGCAGACAAGCTGATTCAGGTGGTCGGAGTGGAAACAGAGAAGGTGAGCCGGGAAAAGGCTGTGGCTGATGAAGAGGAGCAGAAGGTGGCCAGTATTGCTGAAGTTGTGGGCAGAAAGCAGAGAGACTGCGAGACGGATTTGGCCAAGGCTGAGCCTGCTCTCGTAGCAGCCCAGGAAGCCCTCAACACACTCAACAAGGTCAAACACACAACACAGCATATCTTCTTACAAATTGGCTCTGGTCTGTGCTATTGCTATATGGGGGACGCTACTGCAATATTGCACTATTTTCAGAAAATAAAGAACAACTATAACAGCATGTACCAAAGTATTTTATCCATCTTATACCACAGCAATTTGCTTAATTGTTTTATTAATTAAAGAATCTTGAGCTACAAGTTAGCTCATTTTATTATGTTATGTTATAGCAGCTTGTCATCTTTAAATTTAAATTTAAATTTTAAATTAAACCGATCGACACGTGGTTTCATGTTTGAGAGAGGTCCAATACAAAGTGCCCAATCTACTTTCACTCAATGGGAAATATTTGCTTCTCAGAGAACTGCAGGTAGTAGCTCAGACACAAAACACATGGAATTGCCCCTTTCAGTATTCTCTGGAAGACCTACTCTTCTTAAGTTCTGCCTTTATAATCTGCCCTCCAAATCAATTACCTGGAGAGTAATTCTCAGCTTTTTTCTCCGTCGCCAAGCTAACACATTGCTGTTCGAGTTGAAAGATACAAGTCTCATAGTCAGAGCTTGCTTCTGCCAGGTTCGTGATGCAGGAACAATATGCTGCCAATGATATCTGCACCCCAGATAAAGATGCCTTAAACACATCGACCCAAGCGTTCATAGAAGAATCTAGTCTTTTAATGTATCTTGTATGTCCGAGATTGGTGTATTGATTCTAAGCATTAGTTTTATTTGCGGTGGTAGCATGCTCCCTCTTCTTCATTATTAGCTGCTGCATTCTGGGCCAGTTTTGGTGTTTTTCTTAGATTTACTCATCAGTGAAATGTAAGTAACCTTTTGCCATTCGGTTTGTACAGAAACAACAAAGAGATCAACTATTTATTGTAATAATGGTGGAGGAACTGTGACCTACTCCATGAGATGCTTGCTAGTGCCAAACTTTAATTCAGTTACAAAGCTCTGACACTGGAGACTCCCTCCATACATGTTAAATAGATATATCAATGATTATATATTTTTATTTATTATTGTGTTTTCTGTTTATTAGTATCTATCCGTAATCCAAGTGCTATGTAAATTACTTTAAATTAGTGTTGTGTTATAATAAACAAAATATCATATTAGAAGGAATGTATTACCAATATAGCCCTGACCTTCTGACCAATCAGATTCATGAATTCAACACTGCTAGGGTTTAAGAAAGTATGAAAGCTGGGGTTTGGGATCGCTTTAGCAATGCTGACACTGCTGTATAAATAAATAATTGATTTATTATCTATTTATTAGGTGTCAGAAAAAAATCTATAACAGTTTTATTACTCTACAATGAACATTTTAAATAAGTGAACACACAGTACACAGCCAAGGACTTTAAATGATGTGACTGACAGTCTTGACAAAACTTTGGCTTGTAATTTTGCTTTCATAGAACTTGTGACCCGTCTCTTGCTTTTTCATTCCCTTTGCACTCCGTGTTGCCATTTATTCCATCAGCCCTTCCACACTAGGTTTACATTGCCAGCTTTGGCCACAAGGTGAGAACAAATAAGCTGTACAGTGGCGTCAGTGCTTCTGATGTAAACAAGTAGTAACACTAAATGAAAGCTTTAGAGGCACATGACAAGTGATGCTTATGACTATAAAATATACATTTTTTATAAGAACGAACAGCAGTATGCTATTATCCACAGACGTCTGTAGAGGTTGTTTGCAAATTGCAGCCCAGAGAAGTGTCCTTCAGTTAATATATGGAAAAGAACAGCTCTAAATTTGACATTAAGATCATAAGTTAGTTCCTTATGGTAACTAACAGGCATATGAATTTTCACAGGTTTTGCTAACAAGCTAGCTAACATGAGATAACCTGACAGTTATCAATTCTGAGAGGTGTTTATTTATAGTATGTACTTATATCCTGGAAGCTAGCCTGTTAGCTAACATGTAACCAGACCTGAGAGAATCTGTTCATGTTTATATAATGTTGCACTGAGGCATGTTTATATTTACTGCCAGTGTTAGTCACACGTTAATCAAATGGATACTATAGTCTTAGCTAGGGTGACTGAATATCTAAGAGAAATTTTTGTGTTTTTAATAAGTATAAAATGTGATAGCCTTCATCATTTATCAACAAGATGCTAAGATATGCTAAAGCAAACAAGATTTCTGAAAGCCTTTTTTATAATCTCCTCTGTTAATCCTACATAGATGTAAAAATCTGAGAATGTTTATGAAGTTACGTTTACTTCTAAATGTTAGACAGATGCGTCTTTTGGGTCTATGCTATAGTCTCGCTCTCTCTTACACACACACACCCTCTCTCTCTCTCACTGTTGCTTTCTCTCTCTCTCTCTCTCTCTCTCTCTCTCTCTCTCTCGCATTCAGCTAATTTGCTAATTGGCAAGACACCAACGCAGTGTCATTTTTCCTCACTGTTGCTTTTTTGCAGCTTTAGACAAGAATATTTATTCGGTGGCTGACTAGCCAGTCGTGTGGTATCTGCTAAACTACACCCCAAAAAGTGTTATGTCAATTAATCATGGCAGGTTGCGTGAAGTGAACATTTGATTAAATGTAATCGGCTTATCACATGGTATGAGTGTGGAGATTAAATAAATCATCGGCTGTCTTGCAACACTGAAAGGTACTCATTGTGCACAAGGATGACTGATGGAGGAGATGGTGACAAAACACCATCTGCCAGGTTAGCAAACCAATCATATGAGACATTGTTGAGATATACATTTTGTGCATCTTCTGATACTATCTCAGTATGGGTGCAGACACACCTGATCTGTGATCTTCAGATAGTCCCTTCTTACCAACACAGCTGGTGAAATTGTTAGTTACTTATTCACCAAATGGAGACACAATGTTTTTTGAAATACTATTTAGTATGAGCCGATATGTAATTGTGGTGCAATGAGTAGTGCTGTTGCCTTGCAGCAAGAAGGGCTTGAGTTTGATTCCCCAGCCAGACAGGTCCTTTCTGAGCAGAGTACAGAAATGTTTACCCCATGTCTGTTTGAGTTTCCTCCAAATTAGAGATACTAGAGTTGCCTGTGTGTGTGTGTGTGTGTGTGTGTGTGTGTGTGTGTGTGTGTGTGTGTGTGTGTCAGCAATGAACTGGTGATCTGTCTAGGGTGTTTCTCTGCATTCCGCCAAATGAGTGCTGGGATAGAACACAGCACCCCTCACAACCCAGTAGTAGGATAAACAGCTTAGATAGTAAATGTGAATGAATAGTGATTGATTAGCATACAGTTTTTCAATGTCGTATCTCTTCTCTTCAGAACAACCTGACAGAGCTGAAGTCCTTCGGCTCTCCTGTGACTGCCGTCACCAACGTGACTGCTGCCGTCATGGTTCTGATGGCTCCTGGGGGCAAAGTTCCAAAAGATCGCAGCTGGAAAGCAGCTAAAGTCATGATGGCTAAAGTTGACACATTTCTGGACTCACTGATCAACTTCAACAAAGAGAACATCCATGAGAACTGCCTGAAAGCCATCCAGCCCTACCTGCAGGACCCGGAGTTCAAACCGGAGCTGGTAGCGGCAAAGTCCTTTGCTGCAGCAGGCCTCTGCTCCTGGGTCATTAACATTGTAAAATTCTACGAGGTTTACTGCGAGGTGGAGCCCAAGAGACAAGCTCTGAACAAGGCTAATGCGGAACTAGCTTCTGCTCAGGATAAACTCTCTGTCATTAAAGCAAAAATCAATGTAAGTCAGCTGTACCTGGGGCTCTTTTTTTGTCTGTCTTTCCGAAAACATGAACATTTCAGAACACAGTTATGGGTGCTTAGTATCTCTTTGCAGATTTCAAACAGGCTAACACTGAAAACACTCCAATAAAATGTTTTCATTTCGGTATTTCAAAGTGATAGGTGCGTTTTCAGCTGCTAATTGTGTTTGTCCCTCTGGTTATTATCAGTGCAGCAAGGATTCATTGTTGAGGCAGCTAACTCTTTGTTAACTTTTCAAGGCTGCAAAGAGTATAAACAAATACCTCGTTTATTCTCTTAGGTGGATAGCGTTTATAAGCGTTCATTTCTGTTTTTTGTCTCTCTCTTTTAACAACCTCTATTCCTCCTCTCCCCCTGACAGCTTCTTAATGAGAACTTGGCAAAGCTGACAGCAAAATTTGAGAAAGCCACAGCAGACAAGCTGAAGTGCCAACAAGAGGCTGAGACCACAGCACGCACAATCTCTCTTGCCAACCGCCTGGTGAGAACCTACCATACAAAACACACACACACACACACACACACACACACACACACACACACACACACACACACACAAGTATAAGGTTTTTTGCCATTATTGCTTTGTTCTCCTCTGGAAGCCAATGATTTTCTATGAAGATAATGATGATGTGAAAAAAAATCCATTCAGGTAATTTTGGCAGCTATGGTCTTAATTACACAATAAACCCAGCAGACAGGTGGACAGATCTGTCAGTCAGAGCCCCATGAACAAAATCTGTGATCATTACTCATTCCTAATATAAGCCAATCATAAAATGAAGTAAAGCAATGTTTCCAAAACAGTCCATATAAACTGTTACTAATGGTCTCAATTTGTATAAGTGAATCATTTCCTTTCCTCAGGTTGGAGGCTTGGCATCAGAGAATGTGCGCTGGGCCGAGGCGGTGGCTAACTTCAAGCATCAGGAGAGGACTCTGTGTGGGGATGTTCTTCTTATCACTGCCTTTGTTTCTTATCTGGGCTACTTCACCAAGCGCTACCGCCACGAACTCATGGACAATACCTGGAGGCCTTATCTTAGCCAGCTTACAGTGGGTTTATTTCCATGCCTATTAACTCTTTAACTGTTTACTTTGCAAACACTTTGCCATTTTTTGCCATAACTGCTCTTACACACTGCTCGACAACACCAGCAGCTTTTCTGTAATCTTTGTAATAACATCTCACTGTTGACTCGGGTTAACATGGTTTGCTCTTAGAGCTGAAACGCAGTGTGGTGGCATCTCCTTTTTCTCCATCAGGTGCCTATTCCAGTCACACCAGGTCTAGACCCACTCACTATGCTGATGGATGATGCAGATCTCGCAACCTGGCAGAATGAAGGGCTTCCAGCTGATCGGATGTCCACCGAGAATGCCACCATATTAACCAGCTGTGAACGCTGGCCACTTATGGTGGATCCCCAACTCCAGGGGATAAAATGGATTAAGAACAAATATGGAGATGACCTCCGGGTCATCAGGATTGGACAGAGAGGGTAAAAGTTATTGGTTGCTGTACCAGATTGCGATTTAATTACTTATTTTTTGCTATGTAGTAAGTATATTTCCTTAATTTGTCATGATGTGGTTTTTCTTTTCTTTCTTTTCTTTGTAGATATCTGGATTCAATTGAAAGAGCCTTATCTGCGGGTGAGGTTGTCCTTATTGAAAACCTGGAGGAGACTGTTGATCCAGTGCTTGGGCCCCTACTTGGTCGAGAAACAATTAAGAAAGGACGGTAGGTGTTGTGAAAACCCAGGTAGAATCAATTCCACTTCTTAAACAGCCAGATAAATCCCAGGAGTGAGATTTATGCTAGTAATTTCCCTATTCGGCTCACGTACATACACCAGTCCTGTATATTTTACTCTTCATAGCATTAAATTCAAAGTGCATTTAAAAGGGCTGTATACCTACATAAAACCTACATAAGCCCTGTACACTGAAGTGCCAGAAAAACTAGTACAAGCTGTAAAAAAAAAAAAAAAAAAAATGGTACAGATTGGTGGTGGCTTCCAGACAGGTGGGACCCCTGGTATGAACGCAGAAATCCTACACTTCAGAATAACAGCATTGTGTACCATTCTACAGGAAGTATGGTTTTCACTGCCTACAATGCAATGCAGTCCATGGCCCATGGGGTACCTTACAAGTATTAGACTGGTGTACCAGTTTTTCTGGAACTTCAGTGTATAAAGAAATGCTGCTGGATGTATGAGTTGCTCAAGAGATTTTTTATTGCGAATGCAGCAGCACCTGTTGTATAGTTTTTAGGGCATAACCTCTACTGCTATACTCCAGATACATAAAGATCGGTGATAAGGAGTGTGAGTACAACCCTAGTTTCCGGCTCATCCTCCACACCAAGCTGGCTAACCCCCACTACCAGCCGGAGTTGCAGGCTCAGTGTACGCTGGTCAACTTTACTGTGACACGGGACGGCCTGGAAGACCAACTCCTGGCTGCTGTGGTCAGCATGGAGAGACCTGACCTGGAGGAGCTCAAGGTGAGATCTGCTGCACTTAATTATTTTCAATTGCCTTTTGTCTCAGGTGTCTCACAGTTATGCTGATGGGATAATATGCTGCTTCGCACCAAAGTCTCCCCTGAAAATCATCAGTGCGGCTTTCATTAAAAGCAGGATGCCGCTCTTTGATATGAGCTTATCCTCTTACTGCTTTGTATGGAGGAATTTAGCGCCTGGCAACTAATTGGAGGAGAACTTTTTGTGAACTTAATTAGCTTCATCAGTCATGTTTTGTAGTTGGGGGAAACTCAGAGATAATTGGTCGTGCTACCATGATAGCTGGTAGCTTGTCAATCAGCTTTTTTTAATAACAAAAATGTTTTGGAGGTTTTGGATGACCTTTAGTTTTGCTTCCACATTGTTTTCTTCATTCAACTAATGTTTCTGGGTATGTTTGATGTAAAAGCAATGGAAAATTCTTCTTGTATATCAAAGCCATCATCCCAAATCAAAACCTTAGCTAGAAACGAGGCATGCCTTTTAAATTACACCTCTTTTACTGCCACACTGTCAGAGTTGATGCTCTCTAGTCTTTCTCTCTCTCTTCTCATTAGCTTAGATAGTAAAGATACTTTCATGCAAGTATACACTGCTAACAGTTTTTCAGAATTGAATGCACTGCTAATACCCCCTAAATCAATAAAACAGAGTGATTTGTATTTTACATTTATGACATTTGGCAAACGCCATCCAGAGTGACTTAGATTTATTACATTTATACAACGAGCACTTGAAGGTTAAGGTCCTTACACCAGGAGCAGCAGGTGCAGTTTGGTGGAGTGAGATCTGAATAACCTTCTGATCAGAAGTTCAGCATCTTAACCACTGAGCTACAACTGCTTTTGTGCCTTTCTTTCTTATGTATTTAATTCCCCCAAAGTGTGTGCTTAATCCAAACCATGTCTTCATCCCTAAACAAATGAGCAAGCAAGCAAGTAAAAAGAATAATATAAATAATAATAAATTGTGATTTGCTTAACCTGCACATCCCTTAAGTGTATTCTGCAGTGGAATCTAATAAATTTCAGTTACTCAAAAATGATCTGGGATACTACAGAGAAACTATATTTTTACCTCGATTTATTTAGTAAAAAATAATTATTTCATGCTGCTGTGTTATAAACACACAGGTGTGATCACAGCTAATAATCAAGTTGTGCTTTTTGTGAAAAATCTACTGAACTTTACTGACCTTGTTTTCATAGATTTCGTTCATTTCATTGCAAAATTCTGCTACATTTACTTTATTTAAAGACATTCAACAAAATGTATTTCTAAATAGATCTTAAACTGCATTCATGCTGAAGATCAGGAAAGGATTATGCGCTGTGTAAATGTCAGCCGAGCGTGTGTAGGCATCTGACTGCTACTTTACCAAAAAAAGAGCTCTTTCTTTTTAATGAATTTAATGTCTACCTCATTATTTGCCTAAACTTATGTATGCATTGTCTTGTTTTAATTCCACATAAATATGCTGACTGGTTAATTGTCAGGTTTTTCCACATCAGGGGAAATTGCATATACTATACAAGACAGACTTACTTACTCATTAAGGAAGATAAGGGTTTCTTTCACCTTTTTTGCTAAAGGTTACTGGATGTGTAAGGTCAAGGTCATTGACGTATAAATGGACGGGTTTTTCAATAGAAAGCCAAGGTAGTGTATGACAGATCGATGGACTCGGATTAACGGTGTTATAAAGGTCTCTACAGACTGTAGACTTGTTACTTGATTGCCTATATTTGGGTCAAGATAATAAACAGCATATGGATTTTTTTTTAAATATGCAGGGCTCCTTGACATGTCATGTATAAATAAATCTATATACTTACTAGCGATGTATATAAATATTAATACATAAGGAGAGATTGTTTGTTTTATGGTTGGTGTGGTACAGTGGTAACATCACTAGGCTCCCATGTGAGAGACCGGTCTGGGCAGCCAGTCTGTGCTACACCAATAAGGGTCCTTGGGCAAGACTCCTAACACTATGTTGGCCTACCTGTAATAGTAATAACCTTGTAAGTCGCTCTGGATAAGAGCGTCTGCCAAATGCCGTAAATGTAAATGTAAATGTAAATATATGTATACACATATGTGTAGAAGAAACACATACCACAAAGTATCTGGTTGAGATTATAAGTGTGCATTAAGCCTGCAATCCTCTGGGATGGCAAAAAAAAACAAAAAACTACTTTCGTGTTGGTGTGAGTAAGCCATCAAAAAAATCTAGAAGCCTGAAAGCCAGAAAAAAATGTTCAATGTAAATGCAGTTTATGATTTGTATTTATTCATCTTTAGTAACTGCCTGGTCAGAATTGTGGTGGTTTATATTTGGTTACTTATTAGTTTACTTTTTGGGAGTAAATTTACATTTACACTTACATTTATGGCATTTTGCAGACACTCATTCACAGCGACTTACAATCTGTTTAATTACATCCTGATACAGGTTCACTAGGTCACAGACTAAAAATATCATCTGTCTAAGAACTCTGCTGGGAGGTGTGTAAAGTAAGAGAAGTGCAGACAGCAGTTTTTTTGCAAAGAAAACAAAAAACAAAGACCAATTATGTAATCAGATGCTGTAGCTGAAGATGAGGAAGTGGCAGAGCCACTTACACACTTTACACACCATGCTGCTAATGCTGGCATGTTTATCTCTTGGATTTATTCCAAAGTTTTCCTGTGTTTCCAGGGCACATAGTGGTAGAATTTAAAATGTGAATATTGAATTAATAAACAAACAAACAAAAAAACAATGGCCAGTTTGGATACAAATACAAATTTACAAATCTCTCTCTCTCTCTCTCTCTCTCTCTCTCTCTCTCTCTCTCTTTCTATGTGTGTGTGTGTATGTTTGTAAAGAACTATCTGGTTCTTCATCATAACTTTGTTTATGGATCTGTCCTGTCACAGAAGAGTCTCCAAAGTCCATAAGGAGTTTATTGCATGTGATGCCAAGGGGGAAGCAAAGTTAATCCACTCAGAGCTTTTTTATATCTGCTGCTTGCAGATGCAGTATGTATTGATTACTGCGGCCTTTAAGCTGTCTGACCTGCACAGCTTGTGTAACCTGCACTTCTCCGCCTCACTCACTTTTTCACACAGGTCAGTGGTTTAATCGCTGCCTCCTTCTCTTCGTTGTTTTCAGTCGAACCTCACAAAGCAGCAGAACGGCTTCAAGATCACTTTGAAAACTCTGGAAGACAACCTCCTCTCACGCCTGTCTTCAGCTTCTGGAAATTTCCTGGGAGACACAGAACTTGTTGAGAACTTGGAGATAACCAAACGCACAGCTGCGGAGATTGAAGACAAGGTTGTTTAGTTCTCTCAGTGTGAATGCAGTCATAGAGGAGGATATAGTCAATAACATGATGATGAAGTGTTTCATTTAAGGCAACGTGAAACACAGGGACAGTTAATATGTTTAGAAATATTTGTTATGTACTTGAGTTTCTTTTCTCAATCACGTGTAAAACAAAAAAATTATAACGATGATGATGACAATAATAATAATAATAATAATAATAATAATACTCAACCAATTATCAAATAAATAAATACATGCATGCATACATAAATACATAAAAAAGCAGAGTTAAAAAGTCATAAAGCATTAAATGTTAGATTAATTATTGTCACTGGAAGGTGCTCACAACGATGACATGTATGTGTGTGTGTGATTTCAGGTGAAGGAGGCAAAGGTGACAGAAGCTAAAATTAACGAGGCGAGAGAGCACTACCGTCCGGCAGCTGCCCGTGCCTCTCTCCTCTACTTCATCATGAATGACCTCAATAAAATCCATCCCATGTACCAGTTTGCTCTCAAGGTGGCCCTTACTACTGACCCTGAACTTTCTGTTCACTCTCTTTGAGCACAAGTCACTGTCACTGTCCTTTCTCTGCCTTATTCTCTGAGCTCTCTCTCTCTTTCTCTCTCTCTCTCAGTGACTCTCTCAGCTGTTGAAATATAGCATTTAATACACTGCACTGTCATCATCTGCAAACAATCACGAGCTTGCTGTAATGAAATGGGAAGTTTGATTCTGACAAGGTGTCAGCTTTCAGAAGGGGAGATTTGTGAGCATTAGAGGAAGATAGATTAAAAACACTTAATTAAGTTGCTCGTCTTTGTTCAGTGACATTCTCATATTTTGAGACAGTCGCCATGCTTTGACAAAATACAATCTTCAGCTATCACAAAATAATTGCTTTGTTCTTTTATACAAATTTATGCAGAGAAAATGAGCATGAGCATAAGCACGTACAAACTTCCATAAAAGCTGCCTTCTAAAATGCCTCATTTAATGCTGAGGTAAAATGGCCCAATGATTAATTGCTCAGTAATGCAAATATTTGGAGCTGATTTAGATTTTTGTCTGTGTGTGTGTGTGTGTGTGGGTTGCGTGTATGCACTGTCAGGCCTTCAGTGTGGTTTTCCAGAAAGCTGTAATGAAGGCAGCCCCAGCTGAGGTGTTGAAGCAGAGGGTTTTAAATCTGATCGACAGCATCACATTCTCCGTGTTTCAGTATACCACACGTGGCCTTTTTGAATGCGACAAACTCACATACACGGCACAGCTCGCATTTCAGGTAGGGTATTTCCCTCATTAGATCTGTCAGTGTCTTCATAAGCATCTTTCACCTAACATTCCCCCCCTCTCTCTCTCTCTTTCTCTTTTTTTTCCCTCTGTCTTGTCCCCACAGATTTTAGTGATGAATAAGGAAATCAACACTAATGAGCTGGATTTTCTGCTGAGGTATCCTGTCCAGCCTGGTGTAACATCCCCTGTCGACTTCCTGTCTCATCATTCATGGGGAGGCATCAAGGTAAAACATCAACAGTTGTTAGATTCCTTCTGATTTGTTTCACATGCACGTCATAAAATGCGTACATTTACACCTTAGATGATTAGATGACTTGCATCACAGTTACATCACCCACCTAACTATGTGTAGGAGGAGGGGGGGGCTTCTTCATGCATGACTCAACCCGGCTGTCCTGGACATTTTCCTTTTTCAGCCATATTTGGATTCTCAGATGCACATGACACACAGAATAGCATTAGTGCCGAACATCTCCAAGGACTATGCAGAGCAAAAGTTTACCCACTTGTCAGATCTGATAAGCGATAAGCTGAATCGTAATGGCAAGTACATCACTGATGCTTTCAAAGTATGTTAATATTTAAACTGAATCCGTAATGTAAATATACATCTTTTTAAAAGCTGTTTGAAGATGACTGGTTTAGTTTGTTTAACTGTCTAGTCAACCAGCTGCAATACACAACTGCTGGAATTTGAGGTGCTGTTCTTCTACTGTTTTTAACTTCCAGGACAGACACCAATTTTGTCCAATTTGATTTAGCATTTCTCTGTGATGTAATTTCAAGTGCGACCATGAAAAAGAACCACAAAGATACATACGGCACATCACATTCCTTGCAGAAGCTAAGCCTACATGCTATAGCTCAGACATAAAGCTTCACAACAGAAAAAAATGTATCCGCTTACCTGCTGTGACATTCTCACCAACGACATGATGAAAAAATGTCCTGTGCTTCTTTAGTCTCTTGTTGTCACGCTTGAAATGACGTTAAGTCAATTCAATAGTATTGATTATTCAGGATCATCATAATGGAAGTTGCTCCGGGAACAACAGCAACCCGAGGTGCAACCAGATCGTGCAAGATACTAACATGATCAATGTTACACATTTGCTTACATTTAAATAGAAATCTAGAAATAGTGCTGAATCGTGATATTAAATGGTGATGAGATACATCTGTGGCAATGATGAAATCTGAATGAAACGCCTGAATTCAAGTGAGTACTGTAATAAGGTGCCACCGTTGCAAGTCCGTAGAGGAAATATGTTTTATGGAGTGACAAATTACGCTTCTCTATTTGGCAGTCTAATGGACGAGTCTGGGTTTGGCGAATGTTACCTGCCTAAGTGTATTGTGCCAACTGTAAACTTTGGTGGAGGAGTGATAATGCTATGGGGTTGTTTTTTACTCATTGACCTAGATCCCTTAGTTCCAGTGAATGGAAATCTTAATGCTTTAGCATACCAGGACATTTTGGACAATTGTATGCTTTCGACTTTGTGAGAACAGTCATGCTGGAAGACCCTTTTCTCTTCCAGCATGACTGTGTCCCAGTGCACAAAGCAAGGTTCATAAATGTATGTTTGATTGGACTAAATTGCGCACAGACACCCTTCAAATTAACCTCCATATTAATGCCTATGGAAATAAAATATGATGTCATAAAGCTCCTGTATGTGTAATGTGTAGTTGCCCCAATACTTTTGTACATATATTTGTGTGTGGTGTGTCACTTAATTTGAGGCGTATATATTTTTCTATAAACAAATTAAGATGTTTCTCCTGTTGTTTAAGTGGAATAAGTGGTTACTGTGTGTAACTTTTTTTAATAGTTGCTCATTTTTATGAATGTTGCTCAGAATCCCACAGCCCACTGTGAATAAGAAAGAGTTTCACAATACGCAAGCTTTCCTTTTGCAGCATCAGCACTTTGCAACTCTTCATTGTGAAGAAACTCGATAATGTTTACTCAGCAATTTAAACAGTATAAAGACAATTTGCTTTGCCATTATATTAAATTAACACCCAAACACCCACCCCTCAAACCTCCCCGGGACTTCTTTTGTTGCCAGCCCTTTTTTGCTTTAGCAGCTCGACATGGCTCATTCAGCAATTATGGCACCTGCGTGCATGTAATATACAATGCATGCCAAGTATTATGAAGGTATTATAGTGTATAATGTGCTTTAATCTATTACTAGGACCTGTAAAATTTCAATAGAATTGTAAATGCACTTTGTTCATATAACAAAAAAACAATGTAATTGGACATGATAATTAACAATTCCGGCTGAAGAACATACTTGATGATGACTGATGATACCCAGTGATATAGTCTACCATTGCATAAGAATTTATGGAAATTGTTACCAAATATAACCGTACCATCATTCAGCTGAGATACATTCAGCTGCTTTATAATATAAAGTTCCATACAGACAGCTTGTTATAATTATAAGGGCTGTGCTGTTAATATGTGCACTGCCTTATAACTTTAAAATAAAAAAAAACATAAGAAGTATAGTTATGTGCAAATATTTATATATAAATCATACCTCTATGTTGATCAATGTGTAAATAAAACGATATTATTTGATAAGATTGCATCTCCTTTTCTGAATGTTATATGAATACTTCCATGCCTTGTATAAGCATTTTATACATCAGCACTAGTAAATTCCTGAATCTGGTTGTTCAGGGGTGGAGGTGGCCAACTTTTTAGGCCATAGGATGCTGTGGGAAGTTAAGTTCAGGCTGGATGCTGATGTTTCAGTAACATAATGAAAGCATAAATAGGAACATGTATCATGGGAATTCTGAAACTTTTAAATGGATAAAACATATGACAAATAATTGACACCGTTGATACTTGAGGTATAAGAAGAATAACCCTCATCCGTACTAGAGCTAGGTAAAGAATTAACTTAATAAGTAACTACCTCCAACCTCTCTGTAGGTCATTTTGATCGTTTAAACATGTTTATGGTATGTGTTTTGTCTCAGGCACTTTGTACAATGGATGAATTCCGTAACTTGGACCGGGACATCGAGGGCTCAGCAAAGCGTTGGAAGAAGTTTGTTGAGTCAGAGTGTCCGGAGAAGGAGAAATTCCCTCAAGAATGGAAGAACAAGACCTCGCTGCAGAGGCTGTGCATGATGCGAGCGTTACGACCTGACAGAATGACGTACGCCATCAGGTCAGTAATCACTTGAATAAAATAAGAATCAGTCGAGCTAATGCAGCTTATCAAACAATGCAGTGTTTGATTTTATTAGGAACATTTCAGCACTGTACAATCTGTAAAACCTTGATAGTCAAAATTGATCTGGTTTGAGCTTTTTATATTGCAGCAATTAACATGCATAAGTCAGGTTAACAGATCTGATCCTGGAGAATGGAGATTAGCTGGCTTGAGGCTGTAGTACATCTGTGGAATTCTGTGCACATGAATGAGAAGGCAAAAATAATTGCTATCTATCTATCTATCTATCTATCTATCTATCTATCTATCTATCTATCTATCTATCTCTATCTATCTC
>JAOVVF010000051.1:16907034-16927906 GCA_028565595.1 Duopalatinus emarginatus | reverse complement strand
GAGATAGAGAGAGAGAGAGAGAGAGAGATAGAGAGAGAGAGAGAGAGAGAGAGAGGGAGGGAGAGATGAAAAATCAGAATCTTCTTTTAACATTTTTATTTATTTTAATTATTCATTTTTCTTATTTTTTTCTAGCATTTTTGTACTGGAAACGTTTGTGATGTTTACAGTTAAATCTGTGTATCTACCTGTCTATTTGTAAAACAAACACTTCTATTTCTCTGGACAGAGATTTTGTGGAGGAAAAGCTGGGCAGTAAGTATGTGATGAGTCGATCAGTAGATTTTGCCGTCTCCTTTGAGGAATCCGGAGCTGCCACACCCATATTCTTCATCCTATCTCCTGGAGTCGATCCACTGAAGGATGTGGAGAAACATGGTACAGTTGTTTCAACTTCTTTTTGGTTTTTCCTTAACTTGACAGTTTCAGGCTAAACTTTTTAATGACCTTGTGTTCAAATCCACTGTGGCTGATCGACTGCTTTTGGGAGACGTTTCAGAAGCAAAAAATACCAGTTTTCATTTAAAAATATTATAGACATCTTGTATCAGGAGGCCAGCACTGGCTGTCATGTGATTTGAAAGGGTACATCTTCTAAGGCTCAGGAAAGAGTGTGGAGATCGATTAGGCATGGCTGTGTGTGTGAGTGTAACTAATCGAATCATAGCTAAAGTGAACTGCAATCAATTAGTGAAAGCTCATCTAAAGAGAGATCCTCTGACAATTGTAACTATACTGAATGTGTATATGCTGTAAGAGCATGTGTGAAGTAGTCATAAATGAAATAGTTGTTTTTAAAAACAGCTGCAAAATTTTATTTCTTGTAGGTCGAAAGCTGGGCTACACGTTCGACAACAGAAACTTCCACAACGTGTCTCTCGGCCAGGGTCAGGAGGTGGTGGCTGAAAGAGCTTTAGACCTAGCTGCACATGAAGGCCACTGGGTTATATTACAGGTAAAGTGTTTCAGCTCACTTTTGCACATACTGCTGACTTTACAGCTACATCATCCCCCTATTTTGTTGCCCTTTTTAATAGCAGTTAACCTGCGTTTAGCTGATCAGCAGCAACCTCGCCATGGGAATATAGTTATGAGTTGTAAGTATGCTAATGTCTTGGTCAGCACTGTGTGTCTCACCCAGTCACCCAGGCTTCCTCTCTAGTGATTAATGACGCATTTGGTCTGCCGGCATAGGGGGAGAAGGAATGTGTCTTTACTCCTAGCCAGCATGATGGCTCAACCCCAGGGAGAGAGATGCACTCCACTAATGAGTCTATTAGGTTGCTCATACTCCATCCTAATGTCAGTGTGAAAACACTCTCCGCTCTCTTGCCCAGCTGCTTATTATGGGTATTAGTTTGGAATCATTCCAGCTGCTATTGAAAAATGACATATTTGCCAAATGCATGTGGTTTGACAGACAAAGGATCAGTATGCTAAGAAAATGCTGTTTTGAATACGGTTAATTTACTGGGTTTGGATAAATACCATGGTAACGGCAACAAAAACAGAATTTATCCACATAGATGGATTACACTGCCGTATCTCTTCGCAACAGGACTGCATTTTTACTTTCTAAAGAAGCACCGGTACAGAATCCTAATAGCTGTTATTGGGAGCTGAAAATGGCAGCAGTAGACAAAATGTGAGCGTTCGTTCTTTAAATCCCTGAGCTGCTCTACAGCATATCACAAACCTCGGGGACTGCAGCCGAGGAGACTTGTGGCTGTTTAATTACTTTTGCATAACAGCGCAGATCAATGCGTTTAAAGGAACCTCTTCACTCTTCTATAAGAAAGCTTCGACCATCTCTCCGCCTACCACTAACTGCCCACACCACCATCCATCTGCTCCACAAAAGTTCAGGGTAGCTCAGTGGGTCAATGGAACGTTCCCCTCCAGTGAAGGTTAATTATATTGCAGCACACGGAGCCCAGTCGACCAAAATGCAGAAATCCGCTTGCTGTGGAGAGGCAATCAATTGCAGAGATTGGAAGAGAAAATTCATAGTCTTGGGAATCAAGTGGCCTAAACTGACTGGACCGCTTTCTCTCCCCTGCCTCATGTTCTGAATTGTACTCTTAAAGGTGCACAATGAGCTGTGAATAGGGGAGCATCAGAAAAGGAAAAGGTGAGATACCTCAGGGCAGCAGAAAAGCATTATTGGAGAAAAGCCTGTCATGGCAGCATTCAGCGTTTAATGAGTTTCCGGGAAAAGAAGCAATGCCACATGCTACAGTTAACTCTGAGTCGGTGTCACTGCTTAGCACCTACAGATCACACTATATTCTGGTCCCATTTTGATTCCAGTTTATACGTCAACATCTCATAAGCATAGTGAAACATAAATTCTGAATATAGTAGAAGCTGTCGTTTTGCTTAGATGCTCAAGTTCTGTTCTGACAGCACTTTTTTCTGATTATTTAATTATGTTGTTAACAGGTTATGCCTAATGAATCAGACACAGTAATTGTATAATCACTTCATACAGCTTCTAAGCCGTTGATTACAAACTCCGACACATCTCCTCTTCCATGAATTCAGACACCGCAGATGTGGTGTCTCCCTGCTGGGCGAGTGCTTGATAAGCCAACGTGTTTAGCCAGGGGAAGGCTAAAAAGGACATACTCTGCATGCTGGCAAGCCACAATAACGCGCAATAACAGCAAGTCTGCATTGTTAACAGCAATCAAACACCTCTTCTCCGACAGCGCAGATAACTTTCTCTTGTCTCTAAGTGCTGAGAACATTGAGGGTCGGCACTTTTCTTTCACATGGAATTCATTTCCACTTGCTCTCTGTCACTCTGTGCCCTTTAGGAACAATGATTTGGAAAGTGGTGGGAAAGTATTTGTGCTCTATGGTGCTGCGGATCTTTTTCACCCTTTTGTGGACAGTAATGTGAATATCTTACCATCTTCTATTTAAATTTAAATCTGCATTTAGTGCTTTCCTAGGAAAATGATCAGAACAAAACTGGTAATTTGGTCACTGGATATCACCTTTGTTGTAGACGGAAATTAGAAGAAATCTTTGCAGAGTCACTGTTAGTGGATCAGTATTCTGTTCACACCTTAGCGTGGCTATGCTAAGACCTTGCTCATTTTTATTCCGAGCAAAAGAAAAGAGTACTTCAGGTTGTGCTGTTAACAAAACTGTGCAGCCGGATGGTTAATTCAGAATCATTTTACTGGGGCTTGTCCTCAGTGGCATAGTCGAGTCTGTAAACAAAGTATCTGGTTGTCAAAAAAAAAAAAAAAAAAACATTTTCCAGATCAAAGTTGATAATGGAATACAAAGCCATACTTTAGGTATTTACCATTTACCTAAATTTACATTTATGCCATTTAGAACATGCATTCATCCAGAGCAATTTATGTTCATCTTATTTTTTATACCACTGAGCAGTTCAGGGTTAGGGGCAGTGCTCAAGGACACAGCAGTGGCAACACTGGGATTTAAATTCTCAGCCTGCTTAGCAGTAGTCCTACATAAGCTACCACCAACAATTTTATGTTTTAGCATTTTGCCATAGCCATTATTATCTATTCAGACATAGCATCATTTAAGATTTGGATTACACATTGACTCCATGACCTCTTCATAATCCTACTGCACATTCCTTTCTCATTCAAATCCAGAACATCCATTTGGTTGCCAAGTGGCTGGGTACTCTGGAGAAGAAGCTTGAGCAGCATGGCAACGCCAGCCACCAGGGCTTTCGAGTGTTCATAAGTGCAGAGCCTTCGTCTACCCCTGAGGGTCATATCATCCCTCAGGGTATTCTCGAGAACTCCATCAAAATCACCAACGAGCCACCGCTGGGCATGCACGCCAACCTGCACAAAGCCTTAGACAACTTCAACCAGGTACGCCAAGACAAGTAACATATGGTATGTGTGAAACATATGGAGTGGCAATTTTCTTTTTGTCATTTTATTACAGGCAAGATTTTTCAGACACATTGAGACAAAATCCAATTACAGATGTTTGTTTTATGTATATCTAAGACAAAATCAAATAACTGAGCGCCTTAGAAATAGCTTTGTCCCTTTCTCTGGACTAGAGTGCTTATCATTGTGGGAATCACAGTCGACTAAATGATTTGGGATATTGTCATAACTAATGATGATTAAAATTCTGCATGTCTTATCAATGAAACCCAACTGATTGCCATTACCCTAGAGCTTGCTCTGAGCTCATTTTGTGCTTGCAGAGCTGATGGGTATCTATCAGATAAATGCAATAGCATGGCGCTGTTGTAGCTTTTCTCTGTTAAATGGCTTCCATTCTAGTCATGTATGCGCCTTGAAAGCAAATCAATGCTATAGAAAAGGAAACGTGACCTAAGTGTTTCGGCAGCTCTGGGAACCAGCAATAATATTCAGAAAATGACAGCTGCTTTTATACTGACATTTTCAACAACCAAAGCAACCTTACAGAATCTGGCTCTACATATCGCAGCATTAATAAATAGGATTGATATCGGCAGTTGAGGCAACACATAATTAACCAATAAATATTAAATGCAGGGGTATTTTTGTGCAGTTTATATTGCATAGAATGTCCTAGTAAAATGTACATTATTGTTGTTAGTACTGATTATTTCTGATAGCTATATTGCATTATATTGTTACACGCATGCTAATGAAAAATTTACTGGTAGTGTATTTTTAATCAGGTTCCCTCTCTGTCTCTAAAACTATCTGCTTCTCTGCCTTACATATGCAAAGGTGAGAAAATCAACAATGAAGATATGTGAGAAGGCACATGCATATACCAGGTCTTATAATCACAAGGATATTATTATCTTTGGATATTCATATTCAATTAACATTTTTAAAATGCCTCATACCCCAGGAAAAGTGCTGCAACTCCTTTTCCTTCACCCTCTAAGCTGTGTGCTAGAGGAGGAATGCAGTGCTTTCAGTCGTATTCACTCCAGTGACGCTGTGTTTGGAATCTTAATGTGTCCTGTGTCTGAATAACTGAGCTCTCGTGCCCAACATACTAAGTCTCCTATAGCCTTTGTTGCACGAAGCCTAAGGAAGAGGCTGTCGCAATTTAAGAGCTGGTGCTGGCATGTCTGTTTAAGCCACTTTCCTGTGAGACCAGTTGCCATTTATTTCTTTTACGCCCACCTCTTCCCTGTCGTTCTCATTAGACTCATCTTTAATAATGAGCCAGGGGGAAAGCAGGATAGTTAAGCACACTGATAAGTGATAACAATTAAAAACATCTCAGGATTTATTGAATCTGGTCCAGTCATTTGTCTGCACTAATGAATGTAGCCCTGCTGGGAGTTGCAGCGGAAAATGGAGAGTGGCAGGTGGTCAGTTCAGTAATAATAATAATAATAATAATAATAGTAATAACAGCAGTAATAACTTTATTTGTACAAAGCTGATAGATGGATGGATGGATGAATGAATAAATAGGTAGATAGATAGATAAATTGCTAGATAGATAGCTAAACAAGCAAACAAACAATAAATAAATGAATAAATAAATAAATAAATGCGAAAGCATAAAATAGAGACCCATAAAATAATTAGGCAATTAAAAAAAAAGATAAATCGGGTATTTGCAGGTCAGAAAAAGCGATTCAAATTACCAACAAACAAACAAACAAACAAACATATAAATAATTAAATAGATAGGGGAAGCAGAAAATAGAGAACATAAAAAGTAATAGAAGTTCTGAAAGTTAATAATAAAAAATAACCATAAAATTAATAGAATATGTAATAAAAAAATCCAGATAAACAAATAATTACAGCCATTAAAATGTTATTTTCTGAATACATACATACATACATACATACATTGTTATATGCCTAAAAACATAAAACTAGGAAATTCAGAGATATATTGTAAACTGTTTCTTTAATTGCTAACTGAAGATGCTAGCTGGATGCCTTGTGGAATAGAATTGCAGTTTGGGAGTGTATACACTCAGCTTTGGTTATAAATGGGATATTTTCCATAATTATGTGCTCTTCAACAGGACACTCTGGAGATGTGCGCCCGAGAAAATGAGTTTAAAGGCATCCTGTTTGCACTGTGCTACTTTCACGCTGTGGTGGCTGAGAGGCGAAAGTTTGGACCTCAAGGCTGGAACAGGAGCTATCCGTTCAACACCGGCGACCTCACCATCTCAGTCAACGTGCTCTATAACTATCTGGAGGCCAACAGTAAGGTGAGGACCGGCTGCCTCTGTCAGAGCATCCATAAACGGGTTGGAGAATGGAAAAAAAAAAAGTGAAAACGCGAAAGAAAGAGTGAAAGTGAGAGAGGGTAAAAACAAGACTTGTTGACATATGCCCTGCCTGCAGAAATGCGAGTCAAGCTTTTGCTGAAGCTGGTGAAATTACCCTTCTCTACCCACGCACCATCCCACTCCGTATCGAAAAGCTTTGCCCTTTACTACACTAAGCCATTCCACATTTCAGAGGTTGCTTATATGTGCTAAATCCACAACAGAAATACGTCTTCTTGCATTTCCATGAGCCAAACTTGAAACTGTAGTCTTCACAGTGCTTAACACACTTACTTGGTTGGATTTAAGGGCATCAAGGGAGGGAAATCTTTTAGATTTTACACTTATGCTGCAATTAAATCATTTGTATGTCTGCGAACAGACAGTGATACAGTGACGTGTTGTATTTAAGCCTTGTATCCAGTATTGCGTTTCTATTCCTGTCAGATTGGCATGCAGCATGAGTATTCCACACCTACTTCATCTTACATGGTCACAGAGCTCATATTATACACCTCTTACCTGGGAAAGCACTTTATCTGTCAGCTGTACGCCGACCAGTACATATTAGCTTAATCACATTACACTCAGCTACGGTTCGCAGAGGAGCTGCGGAGAGATAGGTCGCTGCTAGAGGAACCCAGGAGGCAGTCATTTTAACAGGCATACATAATAATCTACAATTTAACATCAAGCCCAAAAGTTTAAATCCACAGCTAACACTTTTTAAGGATCAAAATACCATATTTTACATAATGTTATTTTTGTAGCATACATATTTGGTATTGATTCATAGGTGGTATGAATAGGGGTGGCATATATCAGGCAGCATGTAAAGCATCAGTTTTTAAAATTGACTTGCTGGAAGCAGAAAAAATGGGCAAGGGTATGTGACTTGACATGTGACATGACATGTGATAACTAGACAACTGGCTCAGAGCATCTCCAAAATGCCAGATCTTGTGAGATGTTCCTGGTAGTGGTTAGTACATACCACAAGTAGTTCAAGTAACAACTGGTGAACCTGCAACCTGAACCTGTACTTGGGGAATAAAGACTAGTACTGCAGAAGTGTTACTGTAGCACAAATTACTGACAGGTGGTCTAAATCTTATGGCTGATTGTGTGTATATGTAGATGTTATCTGATTCTCTCAAGCTCTTAACTGTGGTTTTGTGGTTTTTAGGTTTAACTGAAATTGAAACCTGTTGGAAGTTTCTCTTTGCAGGATATTTTCCTTATTTATTTGTATTTTTGTCTATTTTAATATCCCAAACCTGCCAACTTTTGGAGAAGGAAAAAAAACCCCACTGACTCTGAATAAGCTTACGTCGATATTCAAACAAAAGAAAAGCTACTTATAATGAAAGTCTGCTTATTCAGCTGCTTAAGTTGATTTTCTGAGCAGCCTGTACAGGATATTAGTCAACTGCATGCAGATGCTGCCTCCGAAGTTGCCAAATTTTAGTTGAGTAGAAGCGCTCAGGTCAATGACAACCTTTAAACATAAGTGTTGCAGACTGAAGAAGAAGCCTATAGTTTGTAGAGTTTCTCTTCACTCTATGCTGTCAAGTGATATTTTTGAGTCACTTCTTGTTTTTATAAGTTTAGTAATATAACAACATGGCTCCCAATTACATTATTCAGCAGATTATTCAGGATCCAGCAACTCTGATCATTTTGCAATTTTTTTTTCATCAGTTTAGTGGAAGCATGACATAATAGAGCTGTAAGATACATGTGTGCAGGATGCAGGCTATTTATTACACTTTTTTTTTAAACAATGCTGATGTTTATGATAATTCCACATGCTCTCCTGTCAGAAAATAAGTGATAAGCTGTCAAACATTCATGCTATTAATAAAGATCACTGTTTTTTATCTTTATAGATGATACTGTTAATTAATTAACAGTAATATTTATATTTCAAAATTAACAATTACATTGTTACCATCAGTGGCTGAACATAACCAGAAACTGTAGTTATTAAGGAGAAGCCGGTAATATCTACAGTATGATATAATGAATATGAGAACACTAAATAAAACATGTAGATGGAGGCAAATTGTTGCTGGAATAAAATATGACATGGTGCATTATTACGCTCTTACATTTAAACCTATTTTTATTTATTAAAGAACAATAAGACGAACAATAATGTTGTGGAATGTCCATATCATGAACATGTATCATGTTGTGGAATTTCAGTCATCATGTACATTAAAACAGCTATAAGGTCAGTTGTAAGTGTGCTTTTCTTATTAATGACAAATATGGAGTGAAAAGCCTAAATTGTACCCAGATGTCCACTTCAGTTAGTGAAGTTTGATGTTATTCATATCATTTGTTAAAATGTATTTTTTTTTCTAACGGATGATGGAGAAGTTTGATGTTTGAACCTTATTGTAAACCTTATTGTAGACAGGTTATGATGTTCAATATAGCAATAATTACTGTTTCGAAGATCAGAAATGAGCTCAGAGATGCAGTGCAGTCTCCAGGGTGGAAACTGGAATAGCGCATATGTTTTTGTTTGTTCAGGTGCCATACGACGACCTTCGCTACCTCTTTGGAGAGATAATGTATGGTGGCCACATTACGGATGACTGGGACCGCAGGCTGTGCCGCACCTACCTAGAGGAGTTCATCAAGCCTGAGATGATGGAAGGAGAGCTGTACCTGGCCCCAGGCTTCCCACTGCCTGGGAACATGGATTACAATGGCTATCACCAGGTAAATGTACCTCCTGCCACCTCTCTCACACACATACAGAATGAAAGTGAGAAATCACTGAAGAGCTATGTACCTGGAGTAATGATTGTAGGGAAAGTGGCATGAAGGCTGGTTATTGTACATCGTGCACAGTAAGGCCTGGTAAAATATTATTGAAATAATAGGACTAGCAGTGACTTTACAAAGTTCAGTGCTTTAGAAGTACTTTACAAAGAAATTATACTCGGTTCATCCATCTGTTTTCATCAAATGTATATGTGATGATGCTCAATATTTGTAATTAAATATTATAACATGGATAGCTTTGCTTCTAAAATGTGATTGGCTCAGCCACATTAGGAAATCCTACATATATGCACACCTGTGATGGCATAGTAGTATATTAATTCTGTGTTAATGAACCAGATTTTTAAGTAATAAAACAATACACATTATTGTTGTTATTATTATTATTATTATTATTATTATTATTATTATTGCCATTGTTCTCTATATAATGGAACAAATTGGTGGCCATCATTTTTATTATCAGCCAACACTTACTTATAAAGGCCACACTGTGTTTCTATAACAAATATTATATTTATATATTCCTTTTTATTACGTGGTTTACAATAAAAGCAATACAATTTTATTTTAAGGCACTTTTTTATGTAACTATGATTTTATTTAACTACTATTTATTTTAATATGCAATGACATTAATGTATGTTATTACATACAACTTTATTATATTTATAGGATCATTCATTCATTCATTTGTTGTTTTATAGAAACAAATCACAAGCTAATCTCTTTATTTTACATCTGTGTTTAACAATGTGTTCAGACATGAAATTCAGTGGAGGCTGATTTATATTCAAGAATAATTAAGAACTTTATTCGTTTATACAGTTTTTGTTGGCAGTCAGTGCTACTCATTGCAAAGAATGTCATAAAATCCTTGGCCTCAATATATTGTTTTGTCCAAGAATATTTCCCTGCTGGACATTTTGGATAATAACCATATATTATTTAGTTTTATTCCGTTATATATTTTATTAAACCAGACCACTGGCTGATTTTTGATGCATTCACGCATTCAGTTTAAATGATACAGAAAGGTTTTTATGCATTTACACAGCCTGGTTTTGCTAAAATGATTAATGCGACTAACATCTTTATTCAGTTATTCTTAGTGTGATTTTGAGCTTAACTGCATTATGCTGAAGTTGTACAAAGATAAAGTACAAAAGTACATGCCATTGTTTCAAAATCACAGAAAAACCTGAGGCGTATTATAAACAGAATTATAATGTATATGAAGCCCATCTCCCTACAGCTGCTTTATACATCCAGGGGAAAATGCCTTTTGCCTGAGATTCAGGAGGCATTGCTGCATCCAAGCAGTTAAAATGATTGACAGTCTGGGGCCATTTTTCACTCATTAGCTTTGCACTCATTCCACTTTTAGTCAATAGCAAAAACTGCACTTGGATTTGGACAATTACTGAGATTGAAAAATGTCTGTTTCTTAGCAGCAGCTCTTCTTCCTGTGCAGCTACAATATGCACATCACTCTTTGTTGAGTTTAGCAATCAAGATTTCAGTTTAATTTTCATACAGCTGATCACCATTACAGCCATAAGAGCCTAATTTCTCACAGACTGCTGTGACAACAGTTACTGCTACGTTTAAAGTAGAGCTATTTAATTATCACTACTTACCACTACCACCCGCAGTGCACTGTTCCTGTGGAATATTCTTCTCAGCCTAAATGCCTCTTATTTATGGCAACTTCAGTACAAAAGTTGGTTTGATATTTACACAAAGAGAAAGTTATGTGTGTTCTGTGTCTGCTTAAGAATATGCAGATGGCCTGTGTATAGTTCACGCCTGCAAGGTTGCCATATTTTTCATAAGTAGAAATATCCAAGAAGAGGTTTTTACATAGTGTCTAGAAAACCGATACAATATCAGTGGTACAAATGTTATACTATATAACAATACTAATATGAGGATTCAATATGTGCATGTAAAGATATCTAGTGTATTGCAGTCATAATCACATAAATCACTACAGATTTGGGTTAATTTAACAGTATGGCTTACACCCTTAGCACTCAGCAGAAAAGCACTATAGATAAGCGTCTCTGATTCTGTCTCCTCCATAAAAATAAAAAAAATGTGGCATGATGTTAATGAATAATAGTGACCAATACACTACCAGACCATGGTGCTGGACTTAATAGTAAGAAACTCCTGGCTTGATCTGAGATCTTATATATATAAATATTCACCTAAGTGCAAGGTAAGAATTGTAGGTAACCGATACACACCACTGATGTAGACAAACACTGCCTTTCATGCGTCTCACATGACCTCTGATTATGTTTAGATTTGTATAACTATATGTGAATGCTGGATAACAGTGTTAGAAAAGTGCTTAGAGATTTGAAGAGGTGTATTTGGAGTGTGGAGTGTAGAACTATCTTACCCTCTCTTTCTTTGCCTCCATCCAAACCTCTCTATCAGGCTTAAGCTGAGCATCATGGCAGCTTTGGAAACCATGTTTCTCTTAGAGTTACAGTGTGAAGACTAAATTCACTTACAGCCTTAGGCTACTGTCGAAGTGTTCATGGTTTGTGTGCTGACTTTCTGTAGTCTTTTCTTTCCAACAGTAAAATTGTCCATATTTCTAATAGCAATGTTGCTTGATATTAATTTATTTTGATCCATAATTCCTTACACTTACTTACAAAATTACATATAAATACGTTACTATCCGGTTTTTTTTCTTGTCAGTACATCGATGAAGCACTTCCCACAGAATCACCTTATCTATACGGCCTGCATCCCAATGCTGAGATCGGATTCTTGACTCAGACTTCAGAGAAGCTCTTCCGAACTGTTCTTGAGATGCAACCCAGAGATGGAGGATCAGGGGAAGGCAGTGGTACCTCAAGAGATGAGAAGGTGAACATACTTTGCGGTTTCCAACAAACCGCCAAGAACCTTTTTTCTCTTCTATGATGGTAAAACATACACAGATGAAACATTGCCTATGATGGTTTTTCTTGCAGTCTACTGACATCCTCATCCTCATTTATGCCAATTGCAGTCATATACCCCATTATTATATACCCATTATTAGCCATTAGTCACAGTATATCCTCACCATTGCACCTCATGACCTCTATTCTCATTACTGCCATTAGTTAATAATTTAAACATGGTTTTATTCACTACATTGTCTCTGGCTAGGGTCATCTACACTTAAAAGGGTCAGCTTCATTACGCTGTCATGTTGATGCTCATTTTAATCCAGGAGCCCTACTTCTGTCTGAAGAGGTTAAGTGGAGCTAATTCCCCAGAAGTGGGCTTGGTTCCGTTAGCTCTGACATTTAAGAGATTAGATATGGGTGCTGTGGAAGTGTGTCTGGATGCATTATGACAGCTGACCTTTTTAAGTTAAGAGTTTGGGATTTGTAAGCAATCACTAGTTTGCATTAAACAGGTCACGTAAGTGACAGAGACAAATAGGACTTTTTTTGGCAAGATATTGATTATGTTATCCACTTCCTCTGTGGACTTAATGTTAGTGTGACGTTCAAGGGACAGATAAGAAGAGACAAACTACAGAAATGCTCACTGAAATGTTTTGTTTTTAAAGGTGAAAACGGTCCTGGATGAGATCCTCGAGAAGCTTCCGGATGAGTTTAATATGACCGAGCTGATGGGGAAGGTGGAGGAGAGGAGTCCATATGTGGTAGTGGCCCTGCAAGAGTGTGAACGTATGAACATCCTAACACGGGAAATCAAACGCTCACTAAAGGAACTAAATCTTGGCCTGAAGGTACTGTACAGCACAGATAAGCTCATGTACACACACTGCCATGAACTACAATGTATGAATATTGATTTTCCTAGTGTATGTGCTATTAGGATGTAGCTGTCCCTTTGGTATTTTGGTCAATCTGATACCATGACATTTCCAATGTTCTCTGAGTGCTCCATTACCGGTCGTTCAGGATAAATGAAATTTAAGCACCGGGGTGCCACAAATCGATTGCACTACTCATTCGAAAGCTATTTTAAGTGCATTATATCACTGAATGCCGTTACACTCTTGATTAAGGAGAAGTGTGGGTCATTTGAACCTTGCCAAAGTGTAATCTGATTTGTTAGAGATTGATACGTTTGGGATTTAATTCTCATCAGGCGTAAAACAGTTAAGGTGCTACAATGTTTACCACTACAGTTGTCTCTGCTGCCAGAAAATACTTACATAGCATCTGCACACTAAGTCATAACCACATTACAGGAACATGGAAATGACTAATGAGCTCTATACCTCCAATTTGTCATGCTTTTCTTTCAGGGAGAGCTCACAATGACCAGTGACATGGAGAACCTCCAGAATGCAATCTACCTGGAGCAGGTTCCAGACTCATGGAATAAACGTGCATATGCATCCACCTGTGGCCTGACGCTCTGGTTCACCGATCTGTTGTGCCGAATACGTGAGCTGGAGAGCTGGACTTCGGACTTCAACCTGCCCTCTGCCGTTTGGCTCGCTGGTTTCTTTAACCCGCAGTCCTTCCTTACAGCTATCATGCAGTCCACAGCACGCCGCAACGAGTGGCCGCTTGACAAGATGAGCCTGCAGTGCGATGTCACCAAGAAGAACCGTGAAGAGTTTAGCTCTCCACCGCGTGAGGGAGCATATGTACATGGCCTTTTCATGGAGGGGGCACGATGGGATACACAGGTAAAGAGGTGATGATAATAGAACAGCTGATGGTAATAAAACAGCTTTGGGCAAATCTGTGAAAGAGACACAGTTGTGTTTGTGATCTGCCAGCTGCATTCTGCATTTTAATTAAAAAGGTCATAGCATTTGAGAGAATTGGTGTAGAAACCTCATACATAGAGGAAGATGACTCGAAGTGAGGACATCATAAATGCTCAGAGCTTTTGATTGGTTGATGTAGGTTGTTAATCCTAGGGCTGTTGACCTTAGGGCAAGTCAGACACATTTTAGATGTGCCTTTTCTTCACGTCCTTCTAAATGCTGAATTCAGTCTGTCCATGATAAACTCTTAATTACAATATATATTCTTATGTCATTGTCTCTACACTAAACAGTAGACAATTACATGTGACAGTTACACTTCTCTGTGCTGTACATTAACTGACTACATTCTTAAGAATGTTTTCACAGATCATTTGGGTAATTATCTGCTTATCCATGCATGTGGCAGCAGCACAAAACACACATCACAGAAACAAGAGCTCCAGCTAAAAGTCACATCAAACATGAGAATGGGGAAAATGTGATCTCTGTGACTTTGACTGTAACATGGTTGTTGGTGCCAGATGGGCTGGTTTAAGTATTTCAATAACGGCTGATCTCCTGGGATTTTCAATCACACCGGTGTCTAAAGTCAGAGACAGAATGGTGTGAACATCCAGTGATTGTCAGGTCTGTGGGCAGAAACTGGGGTCTGAGTCTGGGTTGAACAGAAAGTTACAGTAGCTCAAATAACCACTCTTTACAATGGTGGCAGAAAGGCATCTCAAAATGCTCAACATGCCAGACACTTAAGAGAATGGGCTACAGAAGAACACATAGGTTTCTACCCCTGCCAGCCAAGGAGACAACTGTCTATTGGATGTGTTTTGGATTATTTTATCATTTTATTTAGAACTGTTATGCATGAAAATCCCAGAAACTCAAACCAGTCTGTCTTGAACCACCAGCCAAGTCACATGACATTTTTTTCTCCTATTCTGATTGAAGCTAATGTTGACCTGCTGCTGATTGGATAACTGTATGAATGAAAAGAATGTAATAAAATGGCTGGTGAGTGTAGACAGTCTTAAAATGGGCTTCATTACGCACAGTCATACTGTAAGCCAAAGATCAGCATGTGAAGGTAGGAGGCAGAGGATGAGGCTAGTGTGGGTTTTTGTACTGATTCAATTGAGGTTTCTGTGAGAATCAGTATCTTAAAACATGCCTTCGGTGAAAATAATTTTTAGATGTTAGTAGGTGTTAAATGCACGGTCATGCAAGGTCATTTAAACCATGGCAAGCCATGGGTGCATCAGTTAACTATATTGTAATGAAATGTAAAGCTTGAAAATTCACATCCGAAGCTGTTATCCTGTGTAAGAATAGAATAGGAGTGGGAGATGTTCACTTTTAATCTATAAAAAAGGGCAACATCTGCCAAGGGCTAAAAGATACATACATCAATATGTGCACACACACGTCCCTAGAGAGTCATGCATAGTTCTAACGTTCCTTAAGTTTCTCAATCCACTAATTTGAAGTGGGGTGTAACTCCAACAGAGTCTTTATAATGACACCAGCTGGATATTAAATGCTATTGTAAAGCTAATCAACCAGGTGATTTGGATGCAATGGCTAAATTAGCTTTTAAAAAAAACAATCAAATGAACATGATTTTTTTGCAGGTTGGTAATAAAAAAAAAAACTTGCATGGTCACAGCTATAGTGTTTATGTTGTAAACGACTTGGAGAACAGCTTGCACTGTGGTCTTTACAGGAGTGTGTAAATGTGTGCTGCTTTCTTAGGTCTCTAAAGGCAGGTTTTAATTACAGCATGTGAAAACTGTGCATGGATTCATTTTAATTGGTACCCCAGATCGGCTGTTTTCCTCTATACCTTAAATCGACTTAGACGGAGAGCCAGGTTTGCCTCTGTGCCCCGTGGGAAAAGCCACTCTGCAGCTCTCCAGCTGTAAATGCATAAATAAGCACAGATGCCTCTAAAACAGCATGACTGGAAAAATTCAAAGTTTTGGCATAATGTTCGAATTTACATGACAGATTTTTCAGGAAGATTAAAAACAACATATTGTTTTAGAGGTTTTAAATCGTTTGCCTATTCTGTTTATTTTCTAAAAGAAGACCTTCAGCTAAATGGTGTGAAGAACATTTGAGTGAAATGTGAAAAGGCAAGAACTTGGGCTGCTCTTTTGCACTAGACAGCCAGGTCCTTACTGTAAAGTCTCAAGTAGGAGTCTTTGAATAGTGTGATGGAGAAATGGTGGGGGCAGAAACTCCATCTCAAGTAGAGAAAGATGGGAATTTAAAGAAAGAAAGTTAACTAGGAAGTAGGAGGAGCTTCATGTGTGGATTTTGTTCAGGTATTTCATAACTCTTTATTCTGTATTTGATCTGTGGTTTTAATAGCTGTGAGTGGGCCATCAGGTAAAAAGGCATCTTTCAGTGCAGAGGTGATTTAGAGCAAAGCAACCGACCACGCATGTCTCAGGAACTGTGAAGAAATTTTATTTATGTGACTGTCTTAGAGGTAAAAAACAGAAGTTGTGTTTCTTTGCATTTATAAGAAAATATGATGTCATTTGTGTGTATGCTATTAGAGCACTAATTATAGAGCACATCATGAACCAGGCTTCACTATCAACACTGTCTTTTTGAATACTGAAAGTGGCCTAGATTCGGGCCTGTTTTCCATGATCTGCAAGATT
Source organism: Duopalatinus emarginatus (assembly GCA_028565595.1). Taxonomy (NCBI): domain Eukaryota; kingdom Metazoa; phylum Chordata; class Actinopteri; order Siluriformes; family Pimelodidae; genus Duopalatinus; species Duopalatinus emarginatus. Next base: position 16,911,411 of record JAOVVF010000051.1, on the reverse strand, counting down.
TATGCAGTAGAAAATCCATTCCCATCTCTCAATGTCTGTAGAGCATAATGTGAAAAGAAAAACAGTTCAATTTTAAATGCATTTGCTTTGTCTTGTTCAAAGGGATCCTGGGATTAATACTGAATTTTATTTCAGAATTAAAAAAAAAAAGAAAATGCTCTTTACCAAGATTAATTGGACATACTATTAAGGGACTTGTTTCACTTAAATGTATTTGCACAGTCAATGACTCAGCAATTTTCTTTGGAACAATGGCAGCTACGTAACATATTCTAACATTGCATGATAAACTCACAGCAGGAAGTTTTCTCTGTGTTATGTCTCACAGGCTGGCGTGATCGTCGATGCCCGTCTGAAAGAACTCACCCCAGCCATGCCAGTCATCTTCATCAAGGCTGTCCCCGTAGACAAGCAAGACACGCGTAATGTCTACCAGTGTCCTGTCTACAAGACCAAACAGAGAGGACCAACCTATGTGTGGACATTTAACCTGAAAACCAAAGAGAATCCATCCAAGTGGACCTTGGCAGGAGTGGCATTGCTTCTGCAGATATAGGGCATTAGAACATATGCACATCTAATCTTAGCACAGCTTTGTTAGTATAATTAAATTAATTGCATGCACTTTCACCAGAAGTCTGGTATCTTTTTTTTTTTTTTTTTTTTTTTGGTGGCTGGGGGTTTTAGGGAAGGTGGGGGATTAGTTACAGAAGTACTTTGTAGCTATAGCTTTATACCAAATACATGCGATTTGTGGATACATGACTTCTTTATTAAATATCTCTGTTTATACATTTGTGGCATCAAATGCTCAATTCCCACTGGACCAACAGTGTTGATTCATTTTCTGTAACCGCTGAGCTTGGGCAGTAGTTCAAAGAGTATGGCTTCTCGCTCTAATAGCTCTAGAGTAACAGCTCGTTCACAGAGACTCATGTGGCAGACATACACAGATTTTTGAAAAGTGTGTCTATGAGGGGATGTGTCTGTTCAGCATGGAAGGATTCTTCAGTGATGGTGTTTTCTAAACATCAGAGGTAAAGCTGTAAAGAATTTCAACTTGGAAAAGTCTTCAGAACTCAGGATTTTCTTAGTAACAGTCAAAATGCATTGTTTTTTCTTACTCAAAGTAAAAAGAGAGAAAAGAGGCTGGTGAGGGAATAATGAAAGTAATATAAAGGAAATGGCAACAGGAAATGCAGTAAACGTACAGCTGAAGTTATAAGTTTACATACATCTTAGTCACATTCATTTAAACTTAGTTTGTCACAAGTATAATTATACTTTTTATATATAGTAGTGACTTGTGAAAAACTGAGTTGCCACTGTTGCCACTTTCATTATATTACTTACATTATTCCCTCACCAGCCTCCTTTTTCTCTCCTTTGAGTAAAAAAAAACAATAGTAGAGACAGTGATCATTTTAGCTTTTATTTCTTTCATCACATTCCGAGTGGTTCAGAGGTTTACATACACGTGGTTAGTATTTGGTAGAATTACGTTTAAATTGTTTAACTTGGGGCAAACCTTTCAGGTAGCCTTTCATAAACGTCTCACTATATATTGCTTGAATTCTGGCCCTTTTTTTCTGACAGAACTGGTGTATCTGATTCAGGATTGTAGGGCTTCTTGCTTGCAAACACATTTTTCAGTTCTTCCCATACATTTTCTATGGGTTTGAGGTCAAGGCTTTATGATGGCCACCCCACTACTCTCACTTTGTTATCCTTAAGCCATTTTGCCACATCTTTGGAAGTGTGCTTGGGGTCACTGTCACCCAAGGGTCGCCCAAGCTTTAACCTCTGGCTGATGTCTTAAGATTTTTGTTTCATTCGACCAGAGGATATGTCTCCGAAAAGTAAGATCTGTGCACCCATGTAAAGTTGCAAACTGTAGCCAGGCTTTTTTTTCTGGTAGTTTTGAAGTAGGGATTTCTTCCTTGCTGACCGGCCGTTCAGGTTATGGTGATATAGAACACATCTTCTTCTTGAACCAGTATAATAGCTACGTTGTCCCATGGATTCAAAACTTGCATATTGTGGTGTGGACAAGGAAGGCAAACCAGCAAGACTCATTTTTAAGTGCTCACTTGCTCTTTTTATTCTGCCCTGACAAGGGCACTTGGTTCTTTATGTAACCAGAGATTCCACCAGAGCGGAATTGACTACGGCAAACACAGACCTGGCACAGTGAGCACACAAAACCACAAACAACACATGCACAACAAAACCAACGGTCACAACAGAAACCAGAATGCACAGGTAAACACATGGTACAACTTGGAACACAAACAGCCACGCAAACACGAAGACAAACGCACTCCAGTGCGAAACCAGCAAACTCCCATGATCCCTTGCGCCCACCAATCACAGACGCCACAATATTATGGTTTAAATACATGATTGTGGTACCTTCAGCCATTTAAAACTTGTTAGGATGTATCAGATGTGTGAAGGTCCACTGTTCTTTTTCTGTCTTGGCTGACTTTTTTTCCCCATCATTTTAAGCAAAGAGGCAAGTAGGCCTTTAATGTATTCTTTTATTAAATGTCAATTCCAATTAACTTAAATGGTGTCAGTTAGCCTAGCAAGTTTCTAAAGTCACAATATAATTTTCTGGAAGTATCCAAGCCAAGGCATAGTCAACTTGGTGTATGTAAATGTCTGACCCACTGAAATTCCGATATAGTGAATGATAAGTGAAATAATCTGTTTCTAAACATTTGTTGGAAGAATTGCTTGTGTTGTGTACAAAGTAGATATCCTGAATAGCTTGATAAAGTTATAGTTTGTTGACATGGAATGTTTGAAGAGGATAATTATGAGTCAGCCTGACTGTAGGACTTCAACTGTTCATATTATAGAAAAGAATGAAACGGTGTGTTATTGCTTATCTACTAAAACTGTTAGGTGTTTGTACATTGCTGTGGTACAAGAGGAAACCTGTTCAGGATGTGCTGTTTTCAGCATGGTAATACTGGGATTCATTGCATCATCCGGTTGTTTTATGTCCCATTGTGCTTTATCCCTTACTGAAAATCATTCTATAGCATCGTCACACAGCTCATATCCCTATGTTCTGTTCACAGGCCCCACCTTTTTAAATTAAAGTCATTTATCTGCTCTCTCTGAGTCTTTATCCTCTGAGTCTTGCTGCTTGGACTCTCAATATCAGAACTCACACTGAGCTAAAACCATAACAGTCCCTCTAACCTTTCCCCATGAAAGTCTCAACTCCGCACTCAGACAGAACTGCTGCTGCTGCTTCAGATGCTACCATGTCCTGAGATGAGGGAAAACTAGAAACTGCTCCCCTGAAGATATTGCTATCCTCGCACAGTATTTTTCTCTGAATCGTCTTGCACAGCGATGGGCCTCCAGGGAACTTTATATCTGTTATTGAGAAAATCTAACAGTGCATTCAGACACTGAGGTATGATACAGAGCCATGCGGAAAGGGAATACGGGAAATGCAATAAATATAGCAGGAATCCAATTATAATGATCTAGCAAGAGTAGTTTTAGATAACATAAAGAATTTCTCCTTCTTCTATCTTCAAAATCCCATGACGAGAAGTTTAGTTCATGACACCATGTGTATGCTGGTTTTATTTTAAAAAAACACTTGTTTTTGGATACTGAGGTTAAGTTTAATGTTAAATTCAGGTGTAGAAGCAGAATTAATTTGCTGCATCAATAATGATGTGAAATGAAGACACTCACAAGAATAGGAAGACACGGATATGTGTGCGTGTGAGGTTGTGTTTACTCACTTGCTCTGTAAATCTGCTAAAGAAGATGCTTCCTTTCAACATTATAAATCTCTTAGATAAACCATTGTTTAAAAAAAACATATATAACAATCCTGTAATGTAATCGTGTTTGCTTATTAAAGTGTATTACATTGATTTTTTTTTATCCCCACTAGACAGAATAAATTACTGAATCCAAAAAGGTTTTAATAATAATCCAGCAATATGTAAAAGTGCACTGAAACTCGTGCTTTGCCACTAACTTTGCTCCACAACTTACGTACCAGGATGCTGGCATCTGTCCATGATTAAATGTATGGTGCATTGATTAAGGCAATTAATCAGATAATGAATGCAGATTATATAACATTAAGGATGGTCTGACCAAGGGTAGAGAGAGATACTGTTTTTATTTCAGAATAATAAAAATTAAAGAACAAAGCAGGAAAGAAAAAAAATCTAATTTTCCCACAATAGATGGATGGATGGATGGATGGATGGATGGATGGATGGATGGATCGATGGATTGATGGATCGATGGATGGATGAATAGACAGACAGACAGACAGACAGACAGACAGACAGACAGATAGATAGATAGATAGATAGATAGATAGATAGATAG
>JAOVVF010000051.1:16889249-16904415 GCA_028565595.1 Duopalatinus emarginatus | reverse complement strand
TGCACGGATGGGTTAAATGCGGAGGTCACATTCCTCTGTGTGCAAGCACAGTAGGCAAATAGTGCACGTTCACTTCAAACATTCAGGTTAAATCAAATTTCTTTTGGAAAGCAGCTCCAGTTAAATACAATGTAGTTCCTATTAAAAAAGCTCTTTATCTCTATTTCTTTTACATCACACAGCTTTAACTAATCTACTGAAATTCATCTCCTCTGCACTAGCTATTCCCAAGCTTACTCACCTTTTAGTTGCACTCCTTCATCACTTATTATAGTGGCATTTATTTTATGCACCATGACTGCCAGTTTTTTTTTAAAAGGCCACATACAGGCTGACAATTAATTTTTCATATTTCATGGGGCATGTTTGCGCTGCAGGGAACATACACTGGGGGGGAAGTGTCAGTCTCTGTAGAAAAAGGTACCAAGGCTTGTGGCTCAGAATGAGAAAGAAGGTGGCTTTAATCATTTTCTGCGGGAAATGTTAGTTGCTAGGTTACAGGTCAGTATTGAGAAATAGCTAATGCAAAAAGCCAGTGAGAGCACACTATATGTAATTATTGCTATGCTCCAACATATTGGGGTTTTAACTAGAACACTTATATAATGTATAGATTCCTAGCTTCCAATGCTAACATGAACCAAAGTGTTATTACATGACACTAAGTACACTATAATTGCAATTGTGAGCCTGAAGGAATACTTAAGAGTATAAAAGTGCAGACCTGGCAGGAACTTCTCCTAAATATAGATAAGATCAGATATTTAAGATGGAAATTATCCATGACATTACAACTATAGTAATGTATTTTTACACAAATATAAATATATATTCATATAAATACATAAATATTTATTCCATTCAGTTGTATCAGTTACACATATTTTCACACATTTAATCAAACTATAGAACTGTTGTTCATATATATGTTTTTTTCCACTCTAGGTAGGACCTAAGCGACTTACTTTGCCATTTGTGCCTGTGGTACAGCTCATAGTTGAACAATATCAATTCTATAATATAACTATAATAATATGTCACAACTATGGCAATTGTGATCCCTTACAGCTCCAGCAATATCACCAAATTAACACAACACCACAACTTTTTACTAAGCATGTGAATTGCCTCCTAACATATGTGAGCAACACTGCTAACATGCTCTAAACTCATAAACAAACCTGGTGCCAACCCTTGTCCAAATGCATATTAAGTGGTATGTTGTGATGTTTTAATGCTTATTGGAATGCACCAATTTGATTGGCTAAGCAGCATCTCATGAGATGCTTTACAGAATATGCAACTGGTCTGTTAGTTTCCTGGGGCATTAAACCAGTGTGCTTAATATTAGAAAAGCTTAAAATAAAAACAGTCTGTCAAAAGTCTAGAATTTATCATTTATAGGTCCAGGTCCAGGTAGGAGCGAGTCCATGGCTTGCAATCTCAAGACTTCACATCCAACATAAATCACTTCACATCCAAATAATTAAAGCTCATCCTAAATTCATCCCTTAACAGTTATGACTAACTTTACTCAGGTACTTGAGCATATTTTTTGGATTCCCGCATCCAAACACAGCACATTCTCTAACAGTAAGTCAGCATTACATTCTCCAAAGCACTGAAGTGAACAAACTACATATCCTTAGTTTATCACTTAGTCATTGAGTCATTAAGTGAAATATGGTAGAATTTAGCTGAAATACATTTACAATAGGTTTTTACAATAATTAATCAGACATTATAGGTTTTAGAGACTATTCCTATGCAGAATATAAACTTACTCAAAAATCTTTCAGTTGTTAAAAAATTTCATTTAGATTAAATTGTTAAACATGACACAAAGTTTGCACTGAATTTAATGGTATTAACAAGGGCTTTTTGCCATGTCCCTCACCTTGTCTCTGCTTATTCCCTTTTGTGCCAGGACACTGTATCCTGAATCTGACATTATTATTTTCTGTGGAAAACCAAGTCTGTAAGTTGAGTGAATAGCTCTACTTGTTAATGTCTTGTTACTGTCTACTTGTCATATCCCAAGCACTTTGGAAGGGCTAACACAATGTTCATATTCTTGTGGAGTTACAATGTGTTATCTCACAAGACCCTACAGAGTAGATGTAGACTACACTAGCATAAAGTCAAATTGGTACCTGAATGTAATGTTGATTTTATGACAATTAAGTCCTATTTTTCATTTATATCTAGTATTTCTAATAATGCTAATAGGTTAAGTTCCACAGAACTTCACATTTGTGACATGTTTATGTGCCATACTCTTTGTCCCATATTGTTCAGTTAGAAATGAGACTACTTTAAATTATATTTATCAGAAATAATTACATATTTAGAATGTATTTTTATGGTTGCATTTGTCCAAAGCCAGGACAGTCTGAGACATTACATAAATATGGTTGTAAGTAAATATTGCAGACTTTTTGTTGGCACAAAAATAGTTATGGTTTCTAAGAAATTGGTGAAACAAGATGTGAATTTATAGCAGACATGTTTTCATGTGCTAAAAGCTTAGCTAAATAGAAGTACATTTACACATAAAAGTTGCAGTAGTCTGACAAATGTTCACAATTCTGTGATGGCACTTAGAAATCCTGTATTTTTTATTAAAATTTCAAATGCAAAAAGAATGTACTTTAACTGAACAAGACATTGCTTTCAAAGGCAGTGCTGGTGAAAGCTTTTCATTATTTTATAGAGGCTCTGTCTTAGCCAGCAGCTATTTGCGTGGTGTCAAAGCTCGAAAATGACCCCTCAACCCTGTTTCAGAAGCACATCTTTAGTCATCCTGCTTTACAATCTGGGTTTCATTTAAGTGTCATATTTTCATCTGCATGCTGATGGGATTGAAAAGGGGCCTGAAATGTAACGTTTGCCATCACACCTGAATGTGTGGAGAGCAGTACTGCAAATCTCTGAGCCTTTGTGGGTGTGAGAACTGCATTTGCTTTCCTGGAGTTCAATGAATTTAAAGAAGGTTTTGTGGTATTTGGTATGCAAGTGGCAGGTATTAATTCTAATGAAAATGGTGGGGTTCAGTATACTTCACCTTTTCATATATTTGGCTCTAAGTGGTAAAATGGGATGGTTTGGAAATCTCTGTGACTTGCAACACAGCACATAGAACACCGCCTTTCCAACTAAAGTTCTATGGCTAAATGGGAGTTATCATGGAATTTTCTTTTACAACTAGTGAAAAAGGTGACTTTTCTACAGCAGGTGACCGGCTACAGCAAGCTACAGATCCCTACTACATCATACTGGTGTCATTTCAGGACACTCATTTGTGGCCTGGTGTTCTTTCACAACAATTACATATGTAACAAACAGTTGTGTGATGACTTTGTTATTATTAGTACTATGCAAGCAAATAGCAAGAACTCACTTAGGTCATTAGGAAACCACCCTGCTGGTATTACAGGTACAAGTACAGCTACAAGCAGCATCATTTCAGCAGCCAATCACAGAACAAGATTACAGACTTCTGAGGAAGGCATCACTATTAGTAACCAACTGTCTTCCTGAAGTAATATTATTGTTTATAAGAAACAAACTTTCACACAGATCACTAGAATATTTTATTCCACACTGGTTATATTGTCACAGAAAGAGAATGAATTGTGTTCAGTTGATCAGTTGAGGTAGTGATGTAATGCACTGCAGTTGTAAGTAGCTACAAATGCAGATATTGAACAAACAAACATGAAGTAAAACCTTGCTGTAGACATTTGCCAGATTGTCACTTAATAGTAAAGCAATTGAAAGCCGAATTTTAATTAATTAATAATTTTAAACTATATTACTCATAAGCTTATATTATATGTGGCATTGGCATTCGACAGTAATAGCGGTTCTTCCCCAATGCACACAACTTCATTACAATTTCAATTCTGTGGAACTAACAAAGCTAGCCTACACATTGTTCAAAATGGAAAATATCCACTCTCTTTTCATTGAATGAGCTAATCCCCATGTCAAAAATGTAGCGAAAAGCCTTCCCAGAAGAGTGAAAGATTATTCTAAAAGAAAAGCAGGTACTAGAATGGCAGAAAGCACATATGGGTATAATGGTCATGTTTCCACAAACTTTTGTCTAAAGTGTAATTATAATTAGAACTATTTGCATGGCATTTAATATTCAGCTACAATTCCCTGATTATGACAGATCGAGTCAGTAATGAACTGATTTACATTGATTAGCATGGTATAAAGGTAACTGTCTGGTAGCTGAAGAGATGCGGCTGGCTTTATCAGTTAGAAAGAGTGGTGGAGAAGGACGTAATGCTGCTCAACACACTGACAGTTTGCTGCATCAAATGCTGAAAGAAACTTAAACGTCATCTCAGGAATCTTTTCAAAATACTTGTGAACCAGTGGATGCACATTAGCAGTGAAGCTAATGAACATTTAGATAAATCCATTTAGAAATAGAAGCAGGTTAGCTCATGATATCTACTGGTTAGCAGAACAGATGTATGTGAATATACATGTGTGTATAGAAATGGTAATGAATTCCGTCTTTTCTTTACAAGATTTTCTGATACAGATCTTTTTCAGGACAGCATGGACAAATCTGACCTTTTCAACCAGACCTGGGCAACTTTAGTATGCAGTCCTAGATTGGATACAAAACTGATTAGTGGACATCGTTTAGAATATATAATAATACGTTTAAAATTTGTGTGTTTTTTCCAATGAGCATCTAGTGTTAGCAACGCTGAGTGGAGGACAGAAACAACAGTGGGGAAATTGGTGATTTATCTGATATTTGGGGAATCAACTCGTATTAAAACCGAGTAATGCGGAGAAACTTCCCAAAGAGCTGATGTGCACATCGTTTTGGAGAAAAAAAGCATTATTACTGACAGATAAGCACAGTTACAAATGTGAACTGTCAGGACAGACAGATGTGATCTGGGCAAAAAAATCTGAATTGTAATGTAAATGTTACACCAAGGACATGCCCACATTTCCATTTCCATCACTCAGACCAAGGGCACACCCACACTTCCATTTTCATCACTTAAAGATATGGATTCTGGTACATACTATATTTATACTCTTAATAATATTTGGAAATAGATGTTATGTTATGAAGCACACAACAGACTTACTCCAGGTGAGTAATATGTTTAGAAAAATAAGGATGGTTTATTTGAAGCAACTACAACAAGCATATTATATTCTTCTTGTAAGTCACTCACTGGAGCACAGTCTACAGCCATATATCAAGAGTGGTCACCCAGTTCTCATTCTACAAACACAATTGCAATGACACATACAATACTTGTATTCATTTAAAATGATTCGATACTGGGCTAGTGGGTCATATCTGTAGTTTTTATAAATTTCTAAAATAAACTATACAAATGCCAACCAGAACAGACTTCAACTCCAATTACTGCGGCTAAAGTAGCTTATTTACATTCATCTACGCAAAGGAACTTGCCATTGTCAATCAAACAAATGAGCATAAACAAATCAGTTGAAAAAAACCCCCAAAAAAAACAAAAAACAAAAATAGAAATAAAAAAAAAAACGTTTTAATTAATTGTGCTTTTTAACCCACAAAACCACTTCGTTGATGAAATGGAACAGTTTCATAGAGGCACCAATAGAAGTGCTAACATCGGTTTAATTTAAGAACTTCTAAACTATGACTAGGACTTTAAGTACAAACAGTATGTGTATTAATATATTAAAGTTATATAATTCCGTTACACATTCGCACCACCCAGCGCTTTCATTTACACCTTCTGTCATTCTGCTAAAAGTCTCTGCACATTTTTTTCTGCAAAACCCTTAAGAACTGCAGAACTGGATGGATGGTGTCTGACAATCTGCCCAATCTTCTAGTCCATCCTTTATTGGTGGTCTACAAACACACAAAAATAATGGGTATGCACACACATGGGTCTCTTGTCTGAGTATATGTGAAATAGAGTATAGCGTAGACGAGGACTGGTTGTTAGACCTTTCTGTGTGTAAGGTCCTGGTGGATGGCTGAGGTCTGATAGTAATCATTATAGTTAAACAGTCACTTCGGTCTTACTGCCTGTACGATAGTGGTGGTGATGCTGCTGCTGAGCCGCCTGCGGGACATAGTGCAGCTGTTCCACGGTCTGCGTGCGGCGTGAGGCAAATGCCTGTCTCTTGGAGGTGGGTTGGCTTTTGGTCAGCGTGTTGTGCACTGCAGCAGTGCCGGTGTTGTTCGAGGCACTGGGATGCGAGTGCATTTTGGTCATCTTGTAATGGTCCATGAGTGGTGTTGTAGGCATAAACACGTCCGTGTGCGATATGGCTCTGGACATGGACTTGTCACCGTGAAAGCTTCCACGTTTGGATGACATCGTCTTATCAGGAGACAGCAGCGGGTCCTGTGAGCGTAGCCTGTCCTGGGAGTAGAGGCGCTCTTGCGAGTGCATGCGTTCATGAGGGTGCAGACGCTCGTGCGAGTGGACACGCTCCTGTGAGTAACGCCGGTCCTGCGAGATCAGACGCTCATGTGAGCGAAGGCGCTCAGCCGACAGCAGCTGCTCATCAGATAGGATGCGCTCGCCGTACGGGGATGTGGGGTAGGCAGACACAGCATAGTCCTGTGTATAGCCACGCTCTGGAGACAAAACTCGGTCCTGAGACATGGCTCTCTGTACACGTCGAGGACGTTGGCGTGACGACTGCTGCTGCTGCTGTTGAGCCTGTTGGCTACTCTGAGAATCCTGGCTTATCTTGATCATGTGTAGTGGGAGAGTGCCGCGTGCTGCCAGATCAGGAAGGTGCCTCTTCCGGCTGTAGTAGTCATCCATGTCCTTGTCGGCTGTGAAAGAGCAGAGTCAGACTCAGTCAAAACTTACCATGTTTCCACCAATCTTCTGTCAATCAGTAACATACATAAGCCTGTCATAGGTATAAACACAAACATAAAACATATGCATTCTTGTTATGCAGTTTATAACTAGGCATGTGCTGGAGGCTGTCTAGGTTCAGCAGTTTGAGGCTGGCTCCTGATCTAAGGAACAGTCTGACCAAAATTTATTTTGACCAAATTTTGTGACACAATCATGAGTCCAACAACAACCTAATAAATCTTACAGCAGATTCGAAAGAAAGATGGCAGACAGAAATACTGTAAACTCCTAAATGAGAAATACGCTCTGAAGTGCATGTTATCTCTGTTACTTAACCAACATTGTAATTACTGTAATGGCAGGAAAAATATGTACCTTGCTGACTAACTTACATTCACAAGCTGGCTATGTTAATTAGTGGTCAGAGCAGGCCCATTTAAATTAATGGTCTGAATATAAAGGCACATTAAAGGGAATAAAGTTTAACATCTAGGGAGCTAAGTGATTAAGCCGGGCAGCTTATTTTAAACAAACAAATAAATAAATAAATAGTACACTGTACTTTCATTGCATAACATCACCTTTATAAGCTTTGCACTGGGAATATTAGTGAATTTGTCTTTACATGAAAGATAGAAGTATGGAAATGTTTAGCTGTTTAAGACTGCTGTATCTAACAAGTTATCCCTTTGTCTTCACTAATTTATGAATTTGTTCATCTTCTGTGTGTTTACTTCATATAGATTTCTTGACTAACCCGATGAAGGTCCATTTGCATTCAAAACTACTGTGTAGCTCCATTCAAATACCAATGACTCATTTCATTAGCTAATATGGCAGTTAAATGGATAAGTTTGCTGAGGTCAAACCAAAGTTAGCTTTTATAAGACTGTTATGAAACACTATGTACACCTTCACACAGTTATGATGTAATAAAATGCACTGTTAATAAAACCACTTTGAAGATAAAAAATGACAGTTAAAGTCGTAAATAAGCAAAGCTTAATGCTAATTAAGAATTCTTCTCTCTTTCGTGTAAAGACAAAGTCACACATCCTGTATAATGTGACCTCTAGTTTTTATTTAAGACTTTTTTTTAGATGCTACATCACTGCTAGGGTTTCTACAATCCTTATGAATGTTATAAAGACACAATGTAGGTATCCTTCAACAAAAAAAGAACAAAATGAGAAAATGGTACTTTTACATTTGTTTTAAAGTTTAGCTCTTCCTAAATTTAAGAATGTAATACTTAAACTCTTGCTGCAACATTATATGGTTATATTATGATTACTGCATGATTATGCACCCCCCCCCCACACACACACACACACACACTCCACCCCCAGATGATTCTCAGAAAGAGAATCTGAGAATTCCAGAACGTTATTTACAGAATGTTACATGCGTGCTAAATTATAGCTACACATCAGTGATACAGTACAGTGACAACACTATGCTGGCCCTGTTAGGATTCATAATATATAGATGAATATCGTTCACTGGTTATCTAAACTGGAGCTCACACACATAAGAGCACTGAGTGTCTACAAGATCTGTAACTGAATGATTAGGAAAGCAAAGTAATTAAATTACGGCCTCCTCCAAGATGAAGAGTGGAGCTGATGACCTTGAGATCTGTTACACCCGACAGATCTCTCCTCACGCACTATAGCTGAGATGCTGATAGGATTAACTTTGGGGAGGAATAAAACCACATTTAAGGAAATTAAAACCTCAAATCAAGGAAACGTCATTTGTATAGTAGACACAAGTTAGCAATTTCCAGATTGAAAGCTATAGTATAAGTTATGAATACAGTTCCCTGAGGTGGTGGTAGATTTCAAGGCAATAACTAACAAACGTTCTGCATAATACAACTGAGTACATGTTGAAAAAGCTTAACAGATAAATACACTCAAATGTTCATCACACAGACACAATAACTGTATGCTATTCTGTATATTATAAAGGTTGTAAAATAATCTGCATAATAATAATACATTTCTAACTGCAACAGGATATTACACAACCCACACCCACAGACTCTCACAGTCTACTAATGAGATGATGGAGATGCTGTACATTTGACAGACAGGGGTGAGAATATGAGAATATATTTCTACAACTGGCAGATATGTGTAGGTGAATTTCAATTTTACCTGAATGGCCTTTGGCAAACCTCCAGACATTTTTCCATATTTCAATTATTATGGATAACTCATTTTCCTGTGTTCTTCGTAGCCTTTGAGGCATAATAGAGCAAGCTGACATACTTCTCAGTAGCTACAAGGTTGTCAACTATAGACGATAGAAGTTTTTGAACTTTAACTGTATGAAAATATATTTAAAACCAATATAAAAATTGGTACCATATAAAGCAACTGAAGCTCAAAGAGGAGACGAGAGTTATTTATTACTAAGAGCATGTTCAGCATGTTTAGTGACTGTATGCATGTAGATATTAAAGGTGAAAAGAAAGATCTGTCAATTTCCCGTAGTTCACTTGGATTCATGTCCAAAGGGGCCTGGGCTAATCCATATTAAATTACCCCAGCTATTAAACATATTTACTCTTTACTTAGAGCACATTATGAAAGGCGATTTTATTACATGGGATAAATCTACAGTTGGATCAATAGAATGGAGCAGTGAGGTCATGGAGAAGTCCTCTGCAGCAGTTGAAGAACTGCAGTATGTTCATCACTTGCTTTTCTATTGAATGGCATGCTTTAAAGAGGGCTTCTGAAAGAGGGGGTTTAATAAAGCTCTGGTGGTCTGACAAGCACAATGGTCCAATCATGGATGTATTCTTCCAGGTGGTAAATCCTGCTCCTGGAGAATTATCCTCCTGCAAAGTTTATCTCCTGACAACCTCACTAAGCTGGATCAGGCTTGCTAAACGCGATTGATCTCAAGGAGCAGGTTTGTGCACTCGTGATATAGAATACAAATACAAAAGACCATTAAGTGCTTTCTGAGTGTAAAATGCAGGGTTGGGGTCAATTCCAGCGCAATTCAGAGGAATACATTCAATTCACAAATTGAAATAAAGAAATAATGAGTTGAATCTGCAAATTTCAATTACAAGATGAATTTCAGGCGGTCGACTGAACTGGATAAGGCTAAAGCGAGAGGAATTGAAACGAAATTGATCCCAGCCTGAATTGAAAAACAACAAGCTCAATAGGGTGTAGAATGAGAAAGTGGCTCTGACTCAGTCTTTTAAGCGAGGAGTACTTGTTGAGGTCAGCCTTCATGGCGGATTCGTAGGATGGAGGCAGGTGGGAGAGGCTCTGGAAGGAGCGGGAGAAGGACAGATCATATGGCTCCGTCTGCGATGTGAGGATGCTGTTCATGCGCGTACTCTCTGGAGGACGACAAGACAGCAGACCAAAAGATGCGTCAAAACAAAGTAACAACTATAAACAATTCTATCTATTTACTGCTCGGGGGAGTTTCGACGCTGCAGCAGCAGAACTGCAGGGAAATCAGTGGATGAGCTGGAGCCTATGACTTAGTGGCTAATGAGCCATGGTGAGACAGTGATTTAGTCAAGACCTGGTAAATAGTGCCCAATCTCCAGCCTGCTATTCAGCAGCAGACCCTTGTTTCCTTAGTGATATGAAAGCCAGGGAGGACGAAGGAGGTTGTCAGTGCGGCTCCTTCATCTCCATGGGCTTTGTGCCCGTCATTTCAGCCTGGGCATGGTTTGGTCTTGCAGGGATCGTGCTTACTTAAATGTAGGGCAGAAACTAGTGCCATAGAATGGGCTCCAAAAGGAACATGATGTACTAGGGAGCCAGAGGTGGCGGCGAGAGACAAGGATAGTGTTTACACAACTTCATGCACTCTTATTTTACACTGTTGAACACATGCTATGGGCTGTGCTTCTCTGACTACAAGGTATGGTACAGCAAGACAGTTTTATCTTTATTTAAGAGAGGAGATGGAAAAAGGCTTTGATAGGTGACGGTGTAAGTGTAAAACCAATCAGCAAACCAAACGAATCCAGAAAGCGAAATCACAAACACAACAGCACTAACTCACTTATTAAATTTAGTATCACATGCTTACTGCTGATTGGCTACAGCATGTGAGAAAGTGTGGAAACTAAATACTGGACAACATCTGGAGTAAGAGGAAATATCAACACAGTATTAATGGAAATCCTCAAACCCAGCTGAAAATAGGCTGAGTTATTCAGAAAAAAGCAAGATACCATAACTTACTATTACAACTAGATAGAACAGAGAACATGACTTTCCTTTCATTTTTGACCTGGTAATGCATTTTGGTTTTCAGCTTGGCTTTTATGTGTTTGCTGTTGTTGCTGTTATGTTGACATTTTGCAGTTATAAGCCAATGTAATTTACCATATGCTTAATTGCTGTGGTGTAAGAGGAATAAAACGCTTCAGGACAGGACATCCACTTATTTCAAAATAAGTACTTTTAAATAATTTCAAAATAATTCACCTAAAGATTTATTTAAGACAGGAGTTGTTTTTTCGGTGTATGACCTGACACTAAAATCTGAGATATGAAACGTGTAAGAATGCTTACACTGTAGACAAATCACAAAAACATGCTGTAATACAGTCTGTTTTTCTTTTCAGTATTAAACATAGTTATTAACATTGTATTTTTGTTGCTTAATTAAATCATAAAATCTCAAAGGATCCAGCAATAGTAATAAAAGTGTCTAGGGGGCTGCGCTGCAGTGTTATTGAGAGGAAAGTTCCATTGCCATAAACAGAATTAACCTCTCTGAGAAAGAGCAATAACAGGCTTTGTCTTATAACAACCAATCTGCTGGAAAAAAAAAATCTTTGGAGCTTGTTAGGGAGTGTTATCCATCTTCTCACCCCACCCGCTTCCTCCTCGGTCGAATTAAAGTGGCTCACCAAAAGGCAGTGATTTAATCCTTTCACTAACAAGATGAGCAGTTGCTGCTTTCTACTTTGAGCATTTCTAGCCTCCGCATTTTGAGGACACCAGTCGAGGGCTCTTTATCCGAGGAGCACGTCGCACATATTCCGAGCTTTCCCTTCATCTTTTGATCAGTGTGTGTTCATTAAGCGAAAAAACGCCATTAGAGTATGAATACTCGTTGTCAGCTTGTTTTTATAGTTGTCTTCCCTGGTTTCCCTGGTTCATCTGCTCGAATTGATTCTTCAAGCACACGTCATGTGTGGTGTGTGCACTGCGGCAGGCGTAAGTGAATTGGTCTGCGCTGAAACGGCCACGTTGGTTGCTTTCTACTTCATTTTGTGAAAAGGAATGAGATTATAAAGGTGAACTCTGGTTCTAAGTAAAAGGCATTTCAGGAGAAAGAGTGAAGGTGTGGATATAATCACTCTCAGACTTCAAATGTAGCTGGTGTCATTTTTATTTATTATTCTAACCTCTAACCTTAGTACCTTTACTCGTACAGCATGTCACTAACAGCATTCTGAACCTGATTAATGTTTTGAGTGTTTTAAGGCATTCAGCTGTGGCTGTTTATCAAATTAGGTACATGTGCCTTCTCAGTTATGGACCACATATTTGCATTGTAGACATTCATTGTCAACTATGCATCACTAAATTCATAATAAATTAAAAATCCTATTAATTTATCACACAGTGGTCACTGTATAGACAAAAGTATTTGGACAACTGACCATTACACCAACAGGGATTGTAATGACATTGTGTTTTAATAGATATACTTTAATATGGAGTTGGCCCCTCTTTTGCAACTATAACAGCATTAAGATTTCTCTTCACTGGAGATAAGATGCCTAGCTCAAAGCCTGTAAAAACAGCCCCATACCATTATCCGTCCTCCACCAAACTTCACAGTTGGCACAATGCATTCAGGCAGGCAACGTTTAACCAAGCATCTGCCAAACCCAGACTCACCCATCTGACTGCCAAACTACACAGAACACATTTTCACTGCTTCACAGTCCAGTGTCGGTGTGCTTTACACCTCTCCACTCGATGCCTGCCATTGGACTTGGTGATGTGAGGCGTCCATGCAGCTGATCAGCCATAGAAACCCATTCCATGAGGCTCCAGCTGCACTGTTTTTGTGCTTACATTAATGCCAGCGGAAGCTTGGCCCTCTTCCAGATCATTAAAGATGCACCATGCACCTTAGCTGTCCTTGACCCTGCTTTGTGATTTTACATGGACTTTCACTTAATGGCCGAGTTGCTGTTGTTTTTAATCACTTCCACTTTCTAATAATATCACTTACAGTTGACTGTGGAATATCCAGCAGGGATGAAATTTCACCAACGTCTTATTGTAAAGGTGGCATCCTATTACAGTATCATGAGTAAAAGTCACTGAGCTCTTCAGAACAACCCATTTTGTATCACACAATACTAAGTGCTTGATTTTATCTGAATTCAACAATTAACAGGTGTGGCCAAATAATTTTGTCCATATAGTGTATATATAGAAAGGAGTTGTGATTTTTTACTTTCCAATAACAGCATGTTCATGTCCTTTTATTCCTCTTATACCATAGCATTTTTTATTTATTATCTCTCTCTCTCTCTCTCTCTCTCTCTCTCTCTCTCTCTCTCTGTGTTTATTTTTTATATTATTTATTTATTTATTTTGCTGATGGAAACCTCTCCAAACATATAACATATAACATACGACGCTTCTGCATGCTAAACATTCCAAAGCGAACATTATATCTTACATAATACATTTATTATAAATCCATTCGCTATTAGATTAGTGGACTTTCCACCACAGAAGTCCCTGTGCATTTCAGTGCTCGATTGATCATGCCAAAGTGGCAGAAGCACCAAGCTTAGCATTTTACATTTTGAGCAGCACTCGTTCTAAGTAGAGTGGACTGTGTCCTCCAGAGAACAATAACTCAAATCAATGTGAACCGCATCCTCTTGCTGGTGACAGTGTGGAAGATGCACAGCGGCACCAGCGCTTCACACAACCATCAGGAGGCAGGTGGTGGTTAAATATCAAACAGAAAAAAATGGCAGTGAAAGACATAACAGTGTTTTTTTGTAGTATGGCTGTTGTAATAATGGTAGACAGATAAAAATTTATTTATCCCAAAAGAATGTGATGATAAGCGACGAGAAGAGTGATCCTTACCATTCTTAGGAGTTCGAGTAGGACTACTGAGACCCACATGGTTGTAGTTGTGTTGATGTGTGCCTGCAGAAGAAGCAATGACATGTCTGATTTGCAGGTTAACAAACAAAAAAAGGGAAACCAAATCATGATACAAAACAAGCTTTTATCTAGGACATGAACGCCCAAGATAAGAGAAATGGTCCATTAGGGGAAGACATAATCCTAATCATAATGAGCAAAAAGGTCCAGCACACATAAATTATGTGTACTAAAGAGTAACAACACAGGGATGATGATGATGATGATGAAGTGAGTGTACTTATAAATATGTAGAGAAATACAGATTTATGTTCAACACAGCAGAAGAGAGATTTCATGCAGAAACACATCAAGGACTTTTCTGTAGTACCACAAACTAAGAACATCTAGAAACATCATACATATTTATTATGCTATTTATGTAGGTATAATTAGTGCCAACTCATCTGCTCAAGCTTCTACCTTTTTTTTTTTTTTTTTTTTTTTGGGGGGGGGGTGGGTCTTTTAGGTGTCATTTTCTGTGTGTGTGTGTGTGTGTGTGTGTGTGTGTGTGTGTGTGTGTGTGCGCGCACTCCAAAGAGCAGAAGTGTTCAGTGCCAGTGGGTCATTATTGTGGAGGTTGGGGAGGGAATGTGGTACGTTCAGTTCCTGTGATGTGAGCTGTGACGAATGGTAGCTATCCTGTGTTGCCAACAACGGACCTGTGATAAATGACTGCATTATGGTATGGACCCCACACACTAATACTGGGGGTATGTGATGTTCTGGTTTAAAATGAATTACTGCAACGTTCTGAAGTCACAAACTGTTGGTCATCCTGGATTATGGGTTGATTGTTTAACATTTGAGAAATGTGAATATTTTTTCTGAACAATGACTATTATTAATTTTATACATGGTCACACAGTATAAGATGATATTCAGTGTTGGGGAGTAGCTACCCACACTATTCGCAGTAGCTGAGCTATTGTCAAAATAATGTAGCTTTTCCATTTACTTTTACACCAGGGAACATGTAGCGTTTTGCCTTACTAGACTTTTCTCTACTTAAAGAACCAGCTGAATATATTTTGAATCAAAGAAATCTCAATGTATAAACTATTTTATTATATTTCAAAACTAGTAGCTCTAGCACAGAGCTCTCTGCTACAAGGTTTT
>JAOVVF010000051.1:16871628-16889149 GCA_028565595.1 Duopalatinus emarginatus | reverse complement strand
TATAGCACAAAAAGTAAGTTAATTTGTGTTTTGTAGATTATTTCTTGGGTTCTTGTCAATCTTATATTGTTGGAAAGCCTGTTAATTTCTCTCCACATGCACTGTGGGATGAGAGTATGAGTATGTGGCATGAAAAATTTGAAAAAATTAAAAATCCTCTCTGCCATTGACTTGTTTGGTGTTTGGTGGACTAGATGATTGAAGTTTGAAGAAACAAGGCATATTGGCAATTTAACAATTTATTCACTTAACAAACAGGAGCTTTAGTTGCGGGTGGCAAAACCATACACAGCCACAACAGCCTGGCACATCCCCCTCATGCTGGTCACCCGACTGGTCACACACTGCTGTAGGATGGCATCCTATTCATCAACCACCATTTGTCGCAAGTCAACCAACGTGGTTGCAGAATTTCATTTTGACGCTCACAGGTGCTCACCTGACTGGCAGACTTACTTTCTATGCTATTTTAGATAGCTAGTTACCTCCAGTTAGTTTTATATTACTTAAGGAATTGTTAATCTTGCACTCATCTGTTGTTGTTATTGTGCTTGTATTATATATTATGGTTCTTTTTGTGTCTTTTGTGTTGTACAGGATGCCGGATGCGTACAATAATAAAGTATGTATGTATGTATGTATCAAGTCATTCCAACCCTTTTTAAAATGTACAGTGGGGCAAAAAAGTATTAAGACAGCCACTGATTGTGTAAGTTCTCCTACTTAAAAAGTTGAGAGGGGTCTGTAATTTTCATCATAGGTACACTTCAACTATGAGAGGCAAAATGAGAAAAAAAATCCAGGAAATCACATTGTAGGATTTTAAATAATTTATTTGTAAATTATAGTGGAAAATAAGTATTTGGTCACCCACAAACAAGCAAGATTTCTGGCTCTCACAGCTTCTTTGAGAAGCTCTTCTGTCCTTCACTTGTTACTTGTATTAATGGCACCTATTTGACCTTGTTATCTGTATAAAAGACACCGGTCCACAGACTCAAACAAACTCAACCATGGCCAAGACCAAAGAGCTGTTGAAGGACACCAGGAAAAAATTATAGACCTGCACCAGGCTGGGAGGAGTGAATCTACAATAGGCAAGCAGGTTGGTGTGAATAAATCAACTGTGGGAGCAACTGTAAGAAAATAGAAGACATAGAAGACCATTGATAATCTCCCTCGATCTGGGCCCCCACACAAGATCTCATCCTGTGGGGTCAAAATGATCATGAAAACGGTGAGCAAAAATTCCAGAACTACACGGAGGGACCTGATGAATGACCTGCAGAGAGCTGGGACCAAAGTAACAAAGGCTAGCATCAGCAACACACTACACTGAGAGAGACTCAAAACCAAAAAAACTTTTTGGTAAAAACTCAACTCGTTGTGTTTGGAGGAAGAAGAATGCTGAGTTGTGTGAAGCATGGGGGTGAAAACATCATGCTTTGGGGCTGTTTTTCTGCAAAGGGGACAGGATGAGTGATCCGCGTTAAGGGAAGAATGAATAGGGCCATGTTTCGTGAGATTTTAAGCCAAAACCTCTTTCCATCAGTGAGAGCATTGAAGATGGAACGTGGCTGGGTCTTCCAGCATGAAAATGATCCCAAACACACCGCACCGGAGATCTGCATGGAGGAATGGGCCAAAATACCAGCTACAGTGTGTGCAAACTTGGTGAAGACTTACAGGAAACGTTTGACCTCAGTCATTGCCAACAAAGGTTACGTTCAAAGTATTGAGCTGAACTTTTATCATTGACCTAATACTTATTTAATACTTATCTAATACTTACTTATTGAAGATTCTTCAACAGATTTAAGTGGGGTTTAAAAAATACACTTTGTTAATAGTGTGAGAAACCTAATTGTTGCACAAATACACTGAAAATTCCTCTGCAGCAAGTCGGCGTCTACAACATCTGTTAAATTAAAAGTGTTCAAGTTCAAGAGAAAGAGTTAAAGATGATTTCAGAGGCCAGTGCACTATCAAATTAAGTCACATATCAGACCAAGTGTGTGTGTATTGCAGCACAGACAGACATAAACTAGCTCCGTTGTGAGGCCTAATTAATACCAAGCATGGTCCAGTTGAGTGATCTCACTTTAATCTGGGGACCAATTAGCCGCTTTTTCTGAGGGCTAAGGTGGAGAACTAAAACCTAGCTACAGCCCAAAGTCTGTTACAGTGACCTGTCACTCCATCATACTCTTGACTCAAAAAAAATAATTCCAGGCAACTGGGGACAGCTGGCAAAGAGGGCGGAAAATTATTAATAATAACTTAAACTGCTCCAGAAGTGGCTGCCTTTTTCAATTCCTGCCTGGCAAGCTTGAGAATGTGAAAATTAATTGGAGGCACAGGGGCACACTGTTGTCTTTTGTTATGGAGATGCTTCCCATTTTGCCTTTAAGGCTATTCATGTAAGTAGGCGGGTGGTAAAGTTTCAGTTTGTTTCATTGTGGCTCCTTGGAGAAAGGAGAACAAAACTTTAGGTGTCATTAGGGGCAAAAGATTCAACGCTAAATCCGGGAAAGTTTTGACCCACTGCCTTGAGCTGAGAGATTCAGAGAGATGTAGAATGCAGGATGGTTGAGTCGCAGAAGCCGCGATGAACCTGCAGCATTAACGCTCCCTTGTTTCGCCACAAGGTCTACTTTGTTGTGAATCATGTACAGCCTACGTTGTTGATGGGTTTGGCCTTTCAGAACAAAAACAGTATAGGGAGCAGCAATCACTGATCCCGGCGCCTACGGGCGAATGAATCTTCACATCGCACACATTCCTGCTTCACACCTAATACATCCTGACAACAACACTCCTGCCAGTCCGCATAATAATATCCAGATGGTACACCAGTGATTCAGTATTCTGACATTTCTTTTGCATATTCACATGGGAAAAACTGCATGGTGTATATGTAGGCTGTATTACTGCAAAAATAGTGGAGTGCAGGACTCTTTTACAAACCAAATGATTCTCATGTTATGATTGTTTCCTACATTATCACTTTTATCTCTATCATTTCTAAAGCTAAGGAAAATAATCCATACCCTCAGAAACATAGATAAAGACAAGTCTAGGATTTGCATAAGTAATGGCCTGAAAACACAACAACAGAAGCTATCTTTATATACTAGTTTATGCAAAAACTAAATGAACCATTTTCTGAATATTAAGCCTAAAAGGGATGACCTGGGTCAAACAAAACTCCACAAAATTTCAGAGGAAGTAAATAAACAAGGTCATAAAAGAACATTTGCATGAACAGCTGTGTAGCCTCCAGTGATGCAAAGCACACCCCCCCCCCCCATCCTCTTTTCTCTCCAGATCACCCTCAGGCCAGGCCAGTGTGGTTTAGAAGCAACTGCAACACACAAATTGCCTCCTTAATAACCACAACATGCCAACTATCTGAAATCAGGAACTGTTCCATCCCAACGCTGTGGCTGATTATAGATGACATTTTTTTCTTTTACTGAACATAGCGATGAAGTTTTTCAGCATAGTTTAAAGATACCATGAATAAAATAGATGGTTGACCTTTAATAAAACCAGTTTTAAAAAGTGGCTGGTGCTCGCGATATTGAGGTGGGAATGGACATCACTGAGCCATGAGCAGGAAAGACTAGTCCTAGACGTCCTCATACATCCTTTTACAAACTTAACCTTTTTTCCTTTTTTCTTCATTTCCACCATGCAAAATAAATTCCTGATCTGTGTAATTAACAATGTCGTATAATATCCAGGGCAGGGCCAGGTGAGGTGCAGCTTCTGGCCCCAGAGGCAATGTGTACAGGGCAAATGCAGTGGGCTTGCCCTTCTCCTGCTGCTCTGACGGACAGAGGGGCCAGGAAACCGGTGGGAGTTGGCATTTAGCTACTGACAAAGAGAATTAACATTTACTTGCAAAATGTTAAATGCCATTATGGTCCAGCATGCAGATTTGGATTAAAACTCAATGGTTTGACCAGGAATCATCAGGAAGCAGGAAAAAAAGGAGGGTTCCTGAGTGGTGCAAAAAAAAAAAGAAGTTCATACAATTGTCAGGAGGCTGGGAGTTTGAATACCGATGATGACACAGCGATCCGTGCCTTGTGATCCAAGGGGGCATAATTAGCACTGTAGTCTGGGTGGGAGGAAGAGAAGCACTACTCTCACCCCTGTCAATCAGGCTCATGTGTATGGAAGTGAAGATAGTGATTGATGGTTCAAGTCGAGAGACTGAGACATGGCTATGCACTTGTGTTTCTTTAACCATTTTTGTATAGATTTAAATTGCAACAATGCAGCAGGAAGTCAAGGGTGAAAAATTGTCCATGATCTCTGACCTTCCTCTGCTATAGCTGCTGGCTGTAGCATGATATAGAAGAGCTGGCCAGTGGGTGGGAACTGGCAGGTGGTCACAAATTATTGCAAATTATGATATTTTAGGTTATTTTTTGTTTGTTTTCATAATAATTATTAGGTCGTATTTCTGAACTTCTGAACGTCTAAAACTGAATTTCCGAACTGAAAGAAAAAATAAGACTAGAACTTAGATTTATGAATGCAAAGTAGTTAATACTTTATTCTGAGTGTTTAGTTGCACTGTGACATGGGATGAGAAGTAGTTTGGTGGTTGATGTTCAAGTGTCTCAGAAGCTGTTTTGTTATAAGGAAAAGCAACTAGTGGGTGGGAATTGATTGCATGACTAAAATTCAGTCGAATAGGGGTCAAATAACAGAGCATTAAGGCATTCCTTTAGTAACATGGATGTTTATATTGATTAAGGAGCTAAAAATGAAAAATAATAATTTAGTGAAAAAATTCCTAGCCATTTTTAGTTTTATTCACTAATACTGACAATCATGGTATACCTGAGCTAAGAGGCGACAGATGTGAAAAAGTTGGACGTGTAAATAATAGCCTGGTCTTTCTTGTGAAGTGCTTGGTCCCACATTGACAAATGCATGCTGACAACCTTTCCAAGTGACTATATAACCAATCTCGAGAGGTCACAGTGAGCAACACTTCACTGCCTCATTTAGCAATATCACAGACATGCAGTAATATGAAGAACACTGACCCTATACTAACGCATGGGTGGACTCAGTGGGTGAAAAGGACATTATAGAGGAAAAGCTCACAGTACACAGTGTTTACTTGTTTTTAATTCAATTTCACTCAGTCTTAATTTACTACAGGACATAACATCAATACTGGCACCATATAAAGTCTAATATTAAAAATAATAAAAAAAAATATTGTACATCAATAAAAAATTCATTTCTTGTTTCTTGTAAATCATAGATACACATACCAGGTCTCCTTTGGATCCCAGAGTCGAGGTCTTCTCTCGAGGAACAGTAGCGTAGAGTTGTTAACAAGGATAAGCACAGATTTATCTGATGTCTTCTTTTATTAACAAGAAGTAACATCATCAATAAAACTGTGTTTATCCTTGCACAGGTGTTTGCAATTTCCATTCTGAGGTGGCCAAAGCTTGTGTAAAAGACTCCGGGAGACAGAAAAGAGGAACAGAGACTATGGGGGAGTGAGTCAAGCAAAAGGGAGTGCTGGGCTTTTAATGAAAGAAATAAAGAGAATGAAAACAGGACAAATCTAATCGAGCCTCGGCACAGATCCACACGGTGAGGGGTGAGAGTACACGGACGTACACAGCCACCACAAACACAGACAGAGGCTAGCGTCAGGGGTCAAAGAGGAAAACACACTCAACCACACAGAATTGCCTTCCTACCATGGTGACTCTGAGAGCGCATCGGCCACTGCCTTTCTCCTAGAAAACACAACCAAGCAGAGCGAGGCGGTGAGTGGGTGACCATCTAGAGTACTGAGCACAAACACACAATATACAGAGAGCATTACATAACATCCGGTGTCTCCAAAAGAGGGCACTCCAGTTGTTACATTTTCTGAGTTAGCCAAGTTAAAATTCACAGGTATATAAATCATTCTTAGCAAACAATGACTTAATAAGTTGGAAACCATAAAATTATCATGATGTTAAATAATAAGCAACGAAAGACATGTTGAAGAGTTATAACAAATTCTTGTTATGATAACTATTACTATTAATCTGTCCAAAACATTAAAAATACTGCCTACAATGCTGGATTCTGAATTCTTTGCTGCACTGGACACAGGCACACATTCCAGGTCCTGATTTGGTTTTTAGTTGCTGTAGCCCATCCCCTCTTAAGGTTCGACATGTTAGTGCTGAATAGGTTGAGATGCTTTTCTGCTCACCATGATTGTTTGAGTAAACGGTGGTTGTTTGAGTTACCATAGCCTTCCTATCTATTCTCCCTCACCAACAAGGCATTTCCACCCACAGAAAAGTGTCTGTCGCTTGGGGACTGTTTTTTGCACCCTCTTGTGTAAACTCTAAACACTGTTTGGTGTAAAAATCTCAACAGATGAGCAGTTTTTGCAACGTCTTCAAGACATTGAGATCATATTTTTCTCCTTCCTGAAGTATGCATGATTTTATGCATTGCACTACTGCCACATGATTGACCGACCATGTAAATGCATGAATTTTGTGCATGAAAGTGTTCAAAGCAGATGGTGAGTCTATGTTTTTTTTTGTACCCTATGTATCCCACAGTCCTGTGCTTTAGTCAGCCTATAAAAATATACATAAAACAACAACAAGATAGAGAGTGGCTGTGGACAGATTTGTAAATGTTCTTGATATAAAATTTCATATCGAGTGAGAAATGGTTGGTAGAGTCACAGAATATGCAATAAATTTAGTGTAATATTTTTTTCATGTAGCCTAACATATTTTTTTTAGTTTAGTGAATGTTAGCATTAGCTGTAATCTGATAATGTTAAAATGGAAATTTATTCAAAATGGCTAGAGATTGAAAAATACTGGAATATCATTTTAACTGAAAGCACCAGTTTATGGTTTCCATTTCTGCACCTTTTTGTACCATTTTCATAGTTACATATAAAATGATTACATTATATAGTCTCTTCCAGAAGTATTGGAACAGCAAGGCCAATTCTTTTTTCCCTCTCTACACTGAAGACATTTTGGTTTGAGATGGAAAAATTAATATAAGATGACATATCAGAATTTCATTTCTTGATATTTAAATTTAGATGTGTTAAATAACTTTGAACATGGCAGAGACTAACATTGTTGCAGATGTTCTGTGTTTCTCTCATGTGAGCAAGTGCATTGGAAGAGGGGGGGGGGTGATGAAGCCCTTTGTTGTGTTTTGGGTCATTGTCTTGGTGCATGATGAAGTTCCTCCAGATTGAACAGATTGGATACATTTTTAAGTTAATTGGCACAAAATGTTCTACAATATCTACTGAATGTTTCTGTAGACATCTGAATTAATTTGGCATTTGGCTTTAAATGTTGTACTGTGACCATCACTGGCAACTTCTTGTGGAGGTGATGTCACTGACCGCTGGCCACTGACAGCCTAATCTGTTTAATGTCTGGTTGATAGTACACCAGTAACTTATTTCTTTTTTTAAGACATTCAGAATTATAGTACTGGCTATGCCCAGTGCTTGTTCAATGTTTCCTCTCTGCTTCAAAAGGGGCTTTCTTTACTCACATAGACAGTTCTACATGATGATTTTTCTTTTTTGAACAAACAAATGCAGTCTTCATGGGTGGCACAGTGGCACAGTGGGTAGTTCTGTCATCTCACAGCAAGAAGTGTTTGATTCCTGTGGGTTCTCTCCATGAGCTCCAGTTTCCTTCCACAGTCCAATGACTTTTCATATAGGTGAACTACAGATACTAAATTTGTGTCTACCCTGGAATAGACTATTTCTCCACCTTTTACTCAGTGAGTGTTGGGATACTTCTGTACCCAAATCCCCACTCCATCCACCTGCTCAAATTGTTGGGCTCCAAGCCCAAGTTCTAATGTGATAAATGTACATATAAATATCAGGAAAGCTGATATTGCGATCTCAAACCCATATGTCTTCGGTGTATAGCTAAAACAAAAGAACTGGCTTTTGTTGTCCAATCCTTTCAAACAGCACTGTAAGATATAATGTAATATTCACAGACTATCATTTGTCAGTCAAGACATTTAACAACCTGTAGCATATGGTAAAGATGTCATCGTGCTGTCAAATGATTAATGGGATCCCATTAATCTATTTTCAGAGGTTTTTTTAAATTGTCTTCCTAAATTATGGGTGAATGTGGGTGTTGGGACAGGACAAGATATTAGTTAACAAGTTTAATATTTCCGATTTCAGAAATAGCACCCTGAACCTGCCCACATCTGATTTCACCAGGAAAACCCTAATTAACCGACAAGCATGCCTCGTTTTTCACATATCACTTTATTATAGTAGCTCTGATTTGATCTAAGTAGTAGGAGGCTGTTGAGTGGGAAAGTGCCAAATGACTACATCTCTCTAAAGATGGTTCATGGTCTTCAAATGTCAGTCCATGCCTGGCTGAAGTCTGTATTCTCTCCTAATTAAAGTGCAAGACAGTTTAGAGAAAGAGAAAGAGAGAGAGAGCGAGGGAGGGAGGAAGGGAGGGAGGGAGGGAGGGAGCAGGACTGACGAGAAGCACTGTGTGCATGTTCTTCACTGAGTCATGAACGACATCAGGGGAGAAGATGAAAGGTTGTGAAGATGCAACAATATCATGATATTACTACAGGCTAGCCAAAGCCCATCACTTTGATCCCTTACTATTAATTAAACATCAGCAATGCATAGCCATGACTGACTGAGTAACAGGGGCATCGATTTCTGCCCAGGATCCAGCTAATCAGAGAGTCACAATTGATCTCAAAACCACGGTCTAGCTGAATGACAGCTCCAGCATTAAACCCAACCAAAAGTCAACCAAGCTTCCGCACTACCATTCAAACGTCAGCTGATGTCAACTCCAAATCAAACTTTCCTCTCCATCAAAAATGGATGCTGCTCATAGCAGCAGGTCCAGTCTAGATGGTTCACTGGCTGATTTGGATGCTGCCATGTCACCAGGCTCCAGGCATCCCCAGAGAGCATTCCAGCCCTGATCTCAATCAATCCTAGCAAAGATTTTCATTTAGATTGCAGTCCAGTGTGAATAGACTTATAAGGGCTCAGCTTGTGTGCCGTTCATACCAGCAGTCGCTGCTTAGGCGGCGAGTTTTCATGAAATCACTAAGATGGCATTAACCCAGAAGGACATTATTGCTGGGGATAATCTGGAGGGTTAATGCAAAGAAATAGATGGTTTTAGAATCACACAGGGAATCTATTAAAGCAGCTGTATACTATTCAGGTCCCGGAGTTTTGAGCATTTATCTGTTTGAATGAACTCATGTGCTAATGGGAATGCCCTTCATGTAATGATTTGAGTCTGTCAGAGTAGTCTACACACTAATAGCATAGCCCTCCAAGGACACAACACTATTAGATTTGAATCACAATTCTGAGATCCAGCACTCAACTGGGTCTTTATTCTTAAACTATTTGTAAGTTTGGTACTCTGTAAGGGTGTAACGATACACAAAATACAATTCTGATACAATACCATAAGGTCATAAGGTGTCTTGATACATTTCTAATACAAAAAAAAAAAAGCATGAATATGTGCCTTAGGTTTTCATTTTAAATTTGTTAAAACTTTGTAAATATTGATAATAATGACTAAATAATGACACAGTGCTTGCGTTATCCATCTTATCATTACATTTAAAAAGAAACGTTATCATACTATGAAGAAATTAAACGTATCTCATTAAACATCAAGTCTTAGACTGAGCTTTTACAGGTGTACAGGGTTGCCAGGTCTCAGCAAAATTTTCACGTCAGTTAGGTCTCAAAACCTGTTAAAAAACATGAAAGTAACAAAGACACTGATTTTTTTTTCTCCACTGCCAACCTTTTTTTTTTCAAAACCTTGAAACTGGCAACCCTGCTAGTGACTGTCGAGGAGTGTGTCTGAAGTTGCACAGCTCTCTGTAGCTCAAACCCTTTTTTGAATCCTGTATTCTCCACTGTACTGTGTGCTGTCATATTGCTATGAAGTTCCCAATCACAGAGTGATTTTTTTTTTAACCAACACTGAAGCAGAGAGAGAGAGAAAGAGAGAGAGAGAGAGAGAGAGAGAAAGAATACCTTGCATCATCTAAGAATCTATGCATATTACATAATCTATGACAATGGACTAGTATGTTAGTACTCTAATATGCTAGAATACTAGTGTACTAGATTATGAACTACATGCTCAGGAAACACATATGATTTTATTTAAGTATTTGTTTGTTTTGGTTTAAGATAAAACTGTCCCACAAGTAAATATGGCCACAATTAAGTTTACTCTACTTTATTAGGTAGAATATTTGATACTCTGACAAAGCAAACTGACAGGCCATTATCAAACAATATGATACAGTACAATAGACTATATTGTTATAGCCGTTTCTTTTTATCCAAGGTCACGCTGAGTAAAACTGCACTGAATCCTTGTACAAGTGTGTTTGATTGTGCTTTGCAGGTATTTTGAGAACTGCAGGAAATGAGAAACCAGCTGAAAGCAGCATTTCCATTCTGAGTTGGACTGAAGTTCAATCACAACTCTTATCTAACATCTGAAACATCTACATCTCCATTTAAGCCACAAAGCCCCTTCAATCCTGATGGTTGGTCTATGCATTCAGAGTCTATATGACTGCTGTCTACAGTCTCAAAAAAAGGCCTGTCTGTTTTTTTCTAGGCTTCCTTTGTCTCTGCCATCACAGTTTAAGCATCTAAAATCAACATTTGCTGAGATAAGCACATGGGTGTAGTAATAACTCACATTAATTAAACATCCTGAACAGTGGCAGGATCGATGGGGGCCCTTTTGTTCTGATGCACTGAGACTTACTGTCATTAGCATATTAACAAATCAAATCAAGTAGCAATGCCAGGCTGAGGCAGGTAGTATCTGGAGAGAGACAGAGAGAGAGAGACAGAGAGAGAGACAGAGAGAGACAGAGAGAGAGAGCTGGAGTATGTACGAATGGCATGATGTCCCACTGAGAGCGATAGGCTGCTAAGTGCCTGCTTCATCATCATGTCAGCATAATAAGAAACATGTGAGACAGAGGAGGATGTGTTTAAATGTCACCCTCCCCACACTCAGGTAACTAAGTAATATGCAGTAAAGTGAGAGTTCTGTGAACAAAAGCTCACTCCTGACTGCAGAGGAAGCCAAAGCTCTGATAGATTTTGGAAACTGAAATGCTCCAGTGACTCACTGTGATTAGACAGAAGCACAGCTTGAGTCCTCTTCAATCTGTTTACTTGCTCTTTCACTCAAACAACTTAACTTAAATGTGTGTGTCTGATTCAAAAATCATTTTGCAGCCATTAGACAGATATGCCTAGTGGATATAAAAAAATACACCACTGAGTGATAAATATGCAAACGCAAAAAAAGACTAACGCAAACAGCACCAATATCTCATTTTTAAACTTTAGATGTAATGTACCACAAGCAAACAAGGGTTCACTTTGAAAAGTCTTTTTTTTTAATGGTATCTGGCACCAAGACATTAGTAATCCTTCTGTAAATCTTAAGTGAGACTTGGGCACCCTGTTCCCAGTTTATCATTTGTCTCTCTTTCAAACACTTTTGGTAGGTCCTAACCACTGTATACCGGGACACACCAGACAAGACCTCCCATTTTGGAGATGGTCTGATCTAGTCTAGATATCACAATGTTATGGCTGATCTGTGTAGGTGATAAAGTGACTAGTGGCCAAATGTGCCACATAAAAGTGACCAGATGTGTGCTGTAGTTGTGCAAATTCACAAACATACCAAACATACCACCATGCATGAGTGTGTGTGTGTGTGTTGTGTAGGTTTTAGTGATTTCTTGTCCATATGACCTGAGGGAAGAAGCTCTTTCTCAGACTCTTAGTCCTTATGACAGAGCAGACACATTTCCCAGAGGCTAGCCACTGGAACAGTTTGCGGTTTGGGTGGTGAGTGTTCTTTATGATCCGATTTGTGCTGAAGCTTTCCGCACATTGGATAATTCTCTCAAGGTTAATACTTGAATGCAAATCCCTTGCAATGACTTCCGTCTTTGTCTTTGGAGTCTTCAGTATATGGAAAAGATGGAAATGAATGGTTGTAATTTATTTTACATAAATAAATAAATAAATAATTCTGATAAATCCGGAAAGTTCAAACTTCATTTATTTATTAGGTCTATAATAAATTTATTTATTCTGTTATAAGTAAAGGAAAAGACCTGACTGTAAATCGTTACACACTAGATTTCTTGAGATTATCATGAACATCTTCCGGGTGAGATTTTGAGGTGAGACTTTCACCATACATTTGCAAACACTAGCGAAACGACGAGACTGCAGAAATGCAAAGTGCAGGTGTGAGAACACAAGCACGAGCACAAAGTCAAAACAGAGGTTCTTAATGTGAGATGGCAGGTTTTATTTCAACGCTTCACATAGGGCTCCAGGATCAAAGTGGAGAAGTCATTTTAATTCTGAGACTCATACCTCATCTCCAGTCGACAAGCTCATTACTGAGAGCTGCTGCAGTTAGTTGGCAGGAGAAAACGATGGAGGCTATGATAAAAGACAATCTTACACATGCTTGTGGAATCATTGATTTGTGCCATTGTTCCACTTGTCTCCCAGCTCCATGAGCTACAACAAAGATTTATGGTCCCTAAGCCTTTATGATTAATTCTTATACAGAAAAAGAGGTGAACATGAAACGTGAAAAGGCTGACAATATCATCATAAAGCTTTGTAAACTGTAGCACTTCAAGCTCACTTGCTTAAAAGACTGTTGATATTGTCTGACAAAAAGATCAGAGATGCTAGCATATGTTATGTAACAAAATTTTCACTCAAAGGTAGCAGAAGTCAGATTTCACCATTGCTATTTCCAGTGACCCTGTTCTACCCTTTAATTAGATCCAGAAGGAGCTGCAGGTCTTGTAAATGTTCTTCATCATTATACAATACCATAGTGGTGCAACACAGAATAGTGTGTCAGTCGAAAATGGCTTCTCTGTGCTCATATACAAAACCATCTGGCACGCTTAGAGCAACAGGGAGAAGCATGCTAAGTCATGTTCTGAGAAAAAAAGAGCCCATTTATATGGAAGAAATTATTTCCACAAAAAAACAGGGGGCAATCTAATGTTGGCATCTTTAGTGATAGGTGCAATTTTTCAATCTAACTTGGCCTTTCCTTACAGAAAGGGTTGGTTAAATATTTATTTTTGCTTTATGCACTGCTGCTCTGTTGTGACCAACCTACTGTAATATGTGGAAATAATAATAATCAGGCCTAAAGTTACCAAACCCTTCCCAAAACCCAAATGTGTTTCTTATTGCACAAACAGTGGCAATTTGGTATAACATATTTTAGATGGACACTAAAATTTCTCTTATTGCATTGTGCCTCAATAGGAAACTGAAAACTGAAAACACACACACACACACACACATCTAAGCATCTAAACACATTTGCTCATGGACAGATAGCCATTGAAATTTATACAATGTCATCAGACCTTTGCCTTTGCAGATGTCAGACGGAATAAAAGACCTGATGACTAAACTAAGAGAAATAGTAAATAAATAAATAAACAAATGGTAGAAAAAGAAAGCGAAGAGGCTCCGGAATAACTCAGCTATGGATAATTTGAAAACTGCATGAGCTCATGAATGGAATAACTGCTTCACCAAACAAGCAAGTAAATTAAATTCCCCAACAAATGTTGGTCCATTAGGAGACGTATGAACATCAGCTGGCAGGTAAGACAGCTCAATAGGATAGTATACCAGTGCTTAAGTAGGCTAGTACACAAGTACTCAGGTAGGCTAGCATACCTGCGCCCAAGCAGGCTAGTAAACAAGTACTCAATAGGCTAGTATACAAGTAGTAAAATAAGCTAGTATCCAAGTGCTCAATAGAATAGTATGTCAGTTCTCAAGTAGGCTAGTTTACAAGTGCTTATGTAGGGTAGTATACAAGTACTCAAACAGGCTAGTATGCAAGTCCATAAGTAGCCTAGTATCCAAGTTCTCAAGTAAGCTAGCATACCAGTGCTCAAGTTAGTCCATAAATAGGCTAGTATACTAATGCTCAAGACGGCTAGTCAGCAAGTGCTTAAGAAGGCTAGAATACCAGTGCTCAAGTAAGCTAGTAAACAAGTCGACAAATAGGCTAACTAGTATACCAGTGCTCAAGAAGTCTAGTCAGCAAGTGCTCAAGTAGGCTTATTTTGTAAGTCCATAAGTAGGACTGAATGGACGTTTGATGTACTAAAACTATACACTGTTATTATTTAAATATTGTCAAATCCTGTCACAATTATTTACATATTCAATAATGATGAAAAGCTCAATGTGATAATTTACTGTAGGAAATACAACACAATACAAGTCATATAAAGCAATAGTTCAAATCCCTGAAGCATAGCCATGGGATGTTTGTGTTTGTGTTTATAATTAAGTTAGAGAGGTGGAAATCACATCCAGCACTTGCATGCAAGCCTGCATTATTACAAGAATGCAAATGTAAAGGAAATCTAGTAGGCTGTGTATATGTAAACTGGTATGCAGGAAAGTATGCTAGTAGGTCGGTATGCATGAGCATACGTAGAACAGAATAAAAAAGCATGCAATAATTTGAGCCTGCATCCATTATGCAGTCGGCTAGTATGCGAGTGCATTAGTATGTAAGTGCATAGTATAAAAATGAGAAACAAAATATCTAGTAGAGAAGCATGTACGTAAGATAATATGCAAGTGTAGTTTTAGACTAGAATGCAAAAAGGTTAGTATGCAAGTAGTCTACAAATCAAGAATGAAACTAGGTACGCATGCATGTGCATACATGGGTTAGTATGAAGTAAGGTACTATATGTAAATGCATAAGTATTCTAGTACATAAGCTAGAAAGCTAGTATGCAGGTAGTTTAACATGCAAGGGCATGAGTAGGTACATTAGATTGCAAGTGCATGGGTATGCTAGTATGCATATGCATCAATATGTACAAAGGCATTTAGAAGAAAGCTAATGGTCCAGTAAGAAATTAGGGTAGCAAGTAAGAAGGCTAGTATACAAAAAGGGAAGGGAAGAATGCAGTGCAACTCTAATCCAGGTTAGCTATGTACATATGCTAGTATAAAAGTACACAAAATTGAAAAGTGTGCAAATAGACAAATGTGTGGACAAAAGGCCAGTATAGAAGTGCAGAAGTAAGTTAGTGTAGAAATCTGCTGTCTGTGTGCAATAGACCCTGTACTGTGTGCTGTCTGTCTACTAAGACTTAACCAAAAGCTTTCTGATTACATTAAGACAGAAGCATTGTCTTAGTTAAAACCAGCAGAATCACTGTAGGTTACAAATGGATTTCCATGAAATAACACTGGAATTATTGTCACAACAGTAACCAGAGTATTGTTCATTTAATCAAACATACGAGTCATCCTCTCCTTTTATCAAGAGGCATTCACTAAAACTTTTAATGAAACCTGAGAAAACTGTAGAATCTCGTCATCTGTGCTGTTTAAGACTTGGTATCGATTCATTTTAGGACTGCAATATGATGCTATAATCTTTTCATCCCTGGTAATAGAGAGGAACCATGTCAATCAATACCTGCATTGCAAACATCCTCAAGAGCACAGAGTCAACCAACAGCACACAAATGACTGACCACAATTACAACTAGGATAGTGCTGGCATAGGAAATGGCCAATTAGTGTTGCTCGGTGGATGGGAAATAGCTTTTATCTTCACTAACAATACTGCAACATTCATAGTTAAAAGGAGTTGCAAAAGCAATCATCTTAACCCTTTCAGGCCTAATTTTACTTCTATTCATCACAGGTCTTGTGCTTACCTAGCATTAATTTTTGGGGTTGGGTAGAAGTCCATCAGCATGGCACATCTTTCTTGCAAAGGTCAGACTGCATGGGCATCTCTTGTGCACAGCCCTCTTCAGGTCACCCAACAGATTTTTTGTTGGATTCAGGTCTGGACTCTTGCTGGGCCATTCCAAAACTTTAATCTTCTTTGTGTCAAGCCATTCTTTTTTCAATGTGGAGGTGTGCTGTAGCTTGCTGTCATGTTGGGAGATGAAATCAGAGGCCTGGAGGCTTTGTGACAAAATAAACCGATTCGCTCTGTCTTGATTAAAGCCCCATTTCCAGCTGAAGACAAACAGCCCCAAAGCATAATGCTGCCACCACCTTGCTTTGCTGTGGGTCTGGTGTTCTTCTGGTGATGCACAGTGTTATTTTTGCAGCAAACATACCATTTTGAATTATGGCCAAAAAGTTCAACTTTTGACTCATCAGACTATAACAGATTTCCCCATATACTTTTGGCAGACATTATGTAGACTTGATAAAGCCACCCTTGCCAAATTTTGCCACCCTACCCAAAAGCCCAGACATATGAAGAATATGGGAGATTGCTGTTAAATGTACACAACCAGTACTTACCAGAAATCCTTTTAATGCTTTGTAAGCTTTATGCAGATCACTGCTTTTGCTTTAAGATGCAACTAAGAAAGTGTCAGTAAAATCCTACTAAAACAGCAGAACTGACTACTGACTACAGAGAGTATGACTACTATTTAACCTGAGCTTGAATATGATTGGTTAATTCTAAATATAGCCACTTCCCCAATTGTAAGAGGGTGTACACACTTATGTAACCACATTATTATAGTTTGTTTTTTTTTCTCCTCTAAAAAGTTTGTTTTTCAATTGAATTGTCACAATGAAAATGGAAATAAATCGGAAATGATTTACCTTAGTCCACTTTTTTAAATCACGAAAACCTGGCCTCAGGGATGTGTAGACTTTTTATATCTGTGTTACTTATCAACATGTATTTCCCCTCCCACAGGGTTTTTAGACCTCCATTCTGAGCATGTTTTAATAAACCTGTTTCTTATTCTCAGCACACGAGAGTGCATTGAAAATCCTTGCGGTGTGTGGTATTTGCAAATACCCTACAGATGCTGTAGAATAAAGATGTTAGGATGAAAGCCTGGAATATATAAAAATCTGTTTAAATTTATACATTATTTATTTATTTCTAAATATGACTAATCGTATATGTGGTATATAGACAATGTAAATTGTAGTTAAATATAAGCCAGTTTGTGTTTACTGATTTGAGACTTAAATTTTAATGTTTAATAACGTTTAATTTGAGTGCTTCACAGTTCTGAAGTGGAGGAGGTTGATATTTTGTTTGCAGAGGAAGTGCAAGTTAATGAAAATGCTCAACCATTTTTATGATGCTGATTTAAATGCATGCCAGTTATTCACTGGTGCAGTCGTTCATGCCTGAAGTGCACACACAATACATCACAGTTTAATATTTAATAGAAGAACAAAACCTGTTATTATTTCTCTTCAAAAGCTATAAGAATAAATGCATTAGGCTTGAGCAAAAGTAATCTGATGATCAATCCCTATAAACCTTCCCAATAATCCTGCCACCAGGTCTAAAATTTATGTGAACATATT